>PNEQ01097498.1:0-52243 GCA_003012365.1 Medauroidea extradentata
AGGTGCGGAGTAATTGTTTGCAGTGTATGTTATGTGTAGTGGCTGTGGTGGTATGTGTGATTCCTGTGGTGCTGTGTGGAGCCTGCGGTATCAGTTTAGCTATGTGTGTTGCCTGCGGTCATATGTGGGGCAGTGGTGGGGGTGGCAGGGGAGTGAATATTGGTGTGGAGCATGTGGAGACTGGTGCGTAGCTGATTGCGAAGCATATGCATCTAAGTGCGGAGCATGCAGAGCTAAGTGCTGAGCTTATTCCGGAGCTAAGTGCGGATCATGCAGAGATATGTTATGAGGAGCATCAGGAAATATGTTATGAGGAGCATTAGGAGATATGTGAGGAGTTCACGTAGTTGTGTGAGGAGCTGTTTGTTGTTAATGGGGTTCTTTAGGATATACTGCAATATGGGGTGACTCAGGGCACGTGGGTGACTTGTGACATTTCCAAAAAAAATATTTTCCCCACATTTGGTAGCACTGAGTAATGAAATTATCTTGTGATAATTTTCAAATCATGAATGTCTACACGGAAATTAATTCATATTTGCTCACAGTTTGCACACACACAAAATATTTTTTATAAAAGTGTCCCAAGCCACCCCACATGTCCCGAGCACCCCATATTATGGTAATGGTGTAATATTTTAGAACAACGATATGCATATAGGCGGTGTGTGCTTAATGGTAGAATTGTTGTATGTTATATGAAATCAGTTATGTGTTGCTCGGGTTTGTTGTTTTAGTATTATGTTAGGTTGGGTTATGTTAAGTTAGGTTAGTTCTAAATAAGGTGGATTAGGTTAGGCTAGTTTAGGTGGGTTGGGTTAGTTCTGGGTGAGGAAGATTAGGTTAGGTTAGGCTAGGTTCGTTCTGGGTAAGTTGGGTTAGGTGGGTATTGACTTGTAAGTTTAGGATAGGTTGGGTTTTGGTTTGGGATATGTGAGGTAGGTAAGGTTATTTCTGGGTAAGTTGGATTAGGTTAGGTTGGTATTGACTAGTAAGGTTAGGTTAGAATAGATTGTGTTGGGATAGGTTAGATTAATTTTGGCTAGGTTAGGTTAGGTTAGGTAAGGCTAGGCTTATTTACTTCTGGGTAAGTTGGGTTAGGTTCGGTGGGTATGGGTTAGTTCTCATTGAGATAGGTTATGTTAGGTATGCTAAGCTAGGTTCGGTTGGGTTAGGTGTGGTATGTTAGATTAGGTAAGTTAGGTTAGGTCTGGGTGAGGTATATTCTGTTAGGTTAGGTGGGTTGGGTCAATTTGGGTGAAGTAGTTTAGTATAGGTTATGTGTGGTCGGGTTAGTTCTGGGTGAGGTGGGCTAGGTATAGGTGGTGAGCGGGGGAATAACAGCTACTATTGTGTTTGGAAGGTTCTCTATGATGACATATTCGGAACAATTTTAAACTCGAGGCGCTGGGTTGTCCAGGTGCTTAATGACTTGGGTCATTAAGCTCGACAAAGCGGTCTCGCAACCCTTGACTCGTGTCCTGCGAATTCAGGTAGTTGCTAGCGCACCTTTTGGAGAAGCAAGTGTATTGGCTAGGTGACTTGTTGGTGCCTGGGGTCTGTCCCTAAGACAGGTGATGTATTGATGGTGGTGACATAGACTTTGTGTATAACACTTGTCAAGATTTGTAGTATCTCTGATGTTGAGGTGCTTGCCTATTGGGACCTATAGTTTGCGGGATGGACAGTGTTGTAAGGAGGAGGAGGAGAAAGGTTGAGATGACTAGGAGAAGAAAGTTGTTTAATACTACTGGTTTTTATATGCTGGGCATGGTTTTACTGGGCAAATTTTGATGAAGTGAATTTTACTGATGGTTTGTGTATTGGAATGAAGTCTATGAAAACAAAAAACTGGGAGGCTTATTTACTTCATCACTCATAATACCTGTAACATAATTAGTGCTGTGTCGGTAGGTTAGTTCGAGCATGTATACTTTTTTTAATGGATCTATGTGAATGCTATATGTAAGGTACGTTGCTGGCACATGGTTAGCTTCTGAGGATAGGTTATCTTTATGAATCGCTTGAGAAGTATTATAAACCGCTCAAATAATTTGTATGTTAAATAAAGTTTGGTTTGTTCGGGGCTTGAACTAGTTAGGTTAGGTTATGCTAAGCTAGGTTATATGTGGATGGATTAGGTTAGGTTATATTGGGTTTGGCTAAGCTAGGTTAGGTTAGGTGGGTATTGGCTAGTTAGGTTAGGTGGGATCAGACTGGGTTTTGTGTTTCGGCAGTATAATGTTATGTAACAAGACATGTCGTTATATCAGAAAATGTGGTCCTCGTCCTTTACTATGCATATATAGTAGAGTGATCCAGTTGTAGCAGATTTAATGGTGTAGTAGTGGAACGATTGAGCTGGAAGTCTTGCATAACGACTGAATGAGTATGATACATGTTATGAGAAGGATACAGGTCATGGATGATTCTTCATGGAGGTATAGGGCTGCCGAGCCGATAACATGGAATGGAAAAGAATGAGTAGACACTTATAAGAACTGGTGGAATAGGAGAGCTGGAAGAAATGGAAGATGAGGGTTGTAAGTGTAGTGGTGATGAATGAGAGAGCAGGAAGAAATGGGGAATGAGGGTTGCAGCTGTGGTGATGATGAATGAAAGAGCAGGAGGAAAAGGGGTATGAGTGTTGCAACTGTGGATTTAAGGAATTGGAGAGCAGGAGGAAATGGGAGGAGGGAAGGAGGAGTATTTGGAGAAGGGGTGGAGAAGAGGTAAGAGAAGGAGCATAAGGGTTGTAGCTGTGGTGCTGATGAATGAGAGAGCAGGAAGTAATGGGAGATGAGAGTTGTAGGTGTGGATTTAAGGAATCAGAGAGAAGGAGAAAATAGGAGATGAGGGTTGCAATTGTGGATTTAAGAAATGGGAAATGTTGGTTGCATGTGTGGTGCTGATGAATGAGGGAGCAGGAAGAAATGGGAGATGAGGTTTGCAGGTGTGGTGGTGATGATCAAGACAGAGGTCCGTCCATAGATCTTCATATGGGGTTCGTCGAAAAGTTCTACATATAAGAATTTTCGGCCTTGTTGGCAAAACATAAAACGAGTACTACTCTACCCTCAGTGGCCATAAAGGTTGGTATCATGGAACAATTTAATTATATTTTAAAGAGTGAAATGTGGAAAGAAATGTTCATCGTAAGGGAGCTACAAGTGAGTGGATATATTGCTCTAGCTTGTGTCAAAAATATAATCACTGATTACATCGGAGCATGAGCAATAAGCTCGCGGATAACAAGGTCAGTCTTTTACTACAAGCTGTTTGCAAAAATGAGAAAAACCCGGATCTGTTCCTGTCTAATGTAAAGGTTAGATACTATGTCTGGATATTGTCAGTAATGGAAACTTTTACTAAAGGTTATGCATAAAACTGGGGCACTGAAATATTTAAAGTGGTCAGTATTCGTCACTTGGAACCAACGACTTACTACCTAGAAGAATTGGAAGGCAAGGCTATTCGGGGAGGCTTGTATGAAATGGAAATTCATGTTTGCAAGTATCCAAACACATATTTCGTTGAAGTTTTTTGAAGAAGATAGGAAATAAAGTGCTGGTGAGGTGGCTTGGTATCGATGCAAGACATGATAGTTGGATTCGTAAATCAGACATAACATTTAAATTATGTAAATGTACTCTTATGTATGGAAGGAATAAATAAATATAAATTATGACCGAATTTTGTTACTATTATTTATTAACAAATGTAATTTTGTTGGGATTGGCCAAAAACTGCAATTGATGGAGCCTGGAAGGTTGTCTGTGATGGGAGCACATACAAACTCTGGGCAAGTTGAAATTCCAAGTTGAAACTTGTAGTGATGAGCTGGTAGGGGTAAGGCATGCAATTTCGTCATCTCGGCAGTAGGAGGAGCTGGACTGTCCAGGTACCTAATGGCTGTGGTCATTAAGCTCGACGACATGCGACTGCAACCCTTGGCTCGTGACTCATGCTCCGACACTATGGGAAGCTGCTCGCACACCAGTTGTGAACTGTGCATCAGCTAGCGACTTGGCGGCACCTGTAGAGCGAGTCATTAGTGTGGTGGCACCGAAATGGATGTTGCAATACCTTGGACACTAGATAAATACTATAAGGGTTTGTGTGGAGGAGGGGGGGGTGGAGGCAGAGAAGGTGGAGGAGGAGTGGGGATGTTTGTTGTGAGATTCTCTAGAGCACTTGTGACTAAAGTTTACGTTAAGATGTAGAATATGTAATTGGACGAGCTCTGTGATGTCTTTTTGGCTGGGACTTCTCAAGAAACATCAGCCTCATCACTACCTCCACTGTTATCGGATGAGGTAACATTGGTTTGAATTTTTTGGTAGGTCAAGTGATCTGTTGACTTCTCCAGGCCTTCCTACAAAACAAGGTCACACAATAAAGTGTCATGTGATCGTCTTGGCACCTTTTGGTGCCTGTGGTAGAAGAGGAAGAGAAGGAGCATTGTGTGGGGAGGAGAGAGGCTGTGATGGAGGAGGAGATTGCCTGTCCACCATGCCTAATCTCAGAAAGGCTCCAACATCATGAGAGGGATTGGTCCTCTTAGAGATATTATGAAGGATCCTTGGCATAGAAAATTTATATACAGCCACCATCCACCCCTCATACTATTTAAAGGTCTGTATGGGGGACGTAGTGTTTGGTGAGATATTTAACGGCATCGTGGTAGGAGCCTCAGCTTGTTAATCATCGTTGGTGTCACTGCTACTACCCTCACTTTTAATTCGCCTCTAAATATAGCTCTCAGTTCATGCCTCTGAGTAGGATGTGGCTGTAGTTGAAATGACATGTTGAAACTGTAGATGAAGAGGCATATGAGGATGTGAATGTGTAGGTGGATATGTAGTTGTGTGTAGAACTACTTAACGAAAGTGATTTCTTTGCAGGAGTGTAGAGCTATGCATATGAGGTGTGAAGTAAAGGTTTGCAGTGTCTGCTATGTTATGTGGAGTGGCTGTGGTGGTATGTGTGATTCCTGTGGTGCTGTGTGGAGCCTGCGGTGTCTGTTTAGCTATGTGTGTTGCCTGGGGTCATATGTGCGGTGGTGGTGGGGGTGGAAGCGGAGTGAAGATTGGTGTGGAGCGTGTGGAGTATGTGGTGACTGGTGTGTAGCTGATTGCGGAGTACATGGAACTTAGAGCGGAGCATGCGGAGATAAGTTATGTGGAGCATCAGGAAATATGTTATGAGGAGCATTAGGAGATATTGAGGCATTCATGTAGTTACATTAAGTTTGGTTCATTAAGGGTTTAAACTGATTAGGTTAGGCTAGGCTAAGCTAGGTTATGTGGGAGTAGGGACCTCTAGTATATTTTGGCCCTACATGGAGAAAAACTCGCCTGACCTGCATTTGGTTAACATTGCCGCCCCCTCCCCTGGGTGCAGCAAGATTTCTGATTGGCCAAGTGGGTCATTAGAGATGCTTGGTCTTGGCTAGGATTGGTTGTTGGGGTATTTTGATATGAATAGCACCTAAGTGCCATGAGGGCTGTGATTGACTGAGAGCTTAAGCCCTACCCCTGGAGGGGTGGAGAGAAGAAGTGAAGGGAAGTGAGGTTAAATGAGGGGAATATGTCCTTTTAGTACAAGTTGTGCCTAAGCACCATGAAGTGTAAGTCTATGTCCCCCCTCCCCTGCACCCTACCCTTATAGCCTCTCCTTCCTCTTTTAACATACCCTGCTTCCTTATCGCATACCCTCTGTAGCTTGTACCGCCCTTATAGCATACACTCGGTAGCCTCCCGTTCTCCTTATAGAATACCCCTCCTATCCTTATTGCATATGATTAAAAGAATACCCCCTGTAGCCTCTCCTGTCCTTATAGCATACCCCTGTCTGTCCTACCCCTATAGCCTCTCCTGTCCTTATAGCATACTCCTGTCTGTCCTACCCCTGTAGCCTCTCCTGTCCTTATAGCATTACCTTCTATTAAAGCATACCATTAAAAGAATACCCCTTGTAGCCTCTTCTATCTTTATAGCATACACTTATAGCATACCCCCACCCTTATAGCATACCCACTGTAGCCTCTCTTCTATCTTACCCCTCCCTATCATTATGTCATTACCCTCCATCCATGTAGCATACCCTTGTACCACCCCTCCATCCTTGTACCACTGCCCATTACCTTGTAGTATACCCCTTTCTGCCTATCCTTATAACATACCCCCTCCAGCCTAGCCCCTCTACCTTAAAGCATAGTCCACCCCTCTACCCCTGAGGCCTTTACTTGATACTACACAGGTTTTAGCATACCCCTTCTGCCTACCCCTCTCTCCTCTCCCCCTCAGACTCACCTGTAGAGATATCCTCTCCTCTCGACTTCCGATGCTCGACTGAGTGTGGCTGGAGGAAACACCAGTATAAACTGGTACTCCCCACCCTACTCCAACCAGCAGTATATAAGTCGTGGTTCAAGTATTTAGTTTGCAAGATGTGACTGCCGCTGTGACATGGTAGATGTGCACAGCATAACAAGGTAGGCGTGAACTTTAAATGTGTACCAGCAAAAGTTTTTTTAATCATTACATGTTTTTTTTAAATCCATTGCTGCTTCTTACTATTTAAGTATATCTGCAGTATGTCATTGTCATATTTTTTTAGAATGAACATTATTTTTTAGCATATAATTTAAATGACAAGGAACAATGAAATAAAAACCCACATATGGACGTTCAAAACTAACATTTATTTTCTCAATGCACCAGTACCCTAAAAAACAGATACACTTACAGAATTTTTTTTTATAGTCCAGCACAATGTAGTACTCCATTAGGCATGTACTTGCAGCTCAACACTTTGATGCACAAACAGTTGTGTGTGTGTAACACCAAACACACATATAAGTGTAAAACACTACACAGATCAGAGGTCATAGATTCTCCCTAGTAGATGTGCGGTCCAACACCACGCCAAGCATGGATGTTCCAGTGGAAGTCAGGCAAACTGTAGAGTAGGCGCAGAAGGCAAGCAGCCGCAGTGTAGAGATACAGACATCTCTCTCGTTGTTCACATCCAGAACGTCAGGCTGGATGAGCAGGCATTAGGTAACCACACAGCTCATCAGGCAGCCAAGTCAGCAGGCATGTGTGTTGACAGTCAGGTAGGTGGACAGCCAGACATGCAGGTGGGCAGCCAAGCAGACATGAGTAAAATCTCTATTTTTTAGTTCAAAACTTTAACCGTGCGGAGGAATGCAAAAATGGCATCACTGCAAGGTCGTGATACCGTCTGTGATGAAGTAATGCTTATCGTCAGCTGCCGACAACTGTACTTTGGATACATGTTCCGTATAGACAACGTGATCGTGCGACCGGAAATTATATTGGGTACCCCAGACCTTTGAATTTTGCATTAAGCATTCCAAATAATCACTAAACATGAGTGTGTTCAGCACATTACCCTTTATAACTTTAGCTTTAATGTACATTTTCCATCCTGTAGGGTGCAAACCTACAAAGGTGGTGATGATGTTGCCACCACACTCATCCTTCATAAAAACTGAAACACCCTTGTTTATACAAGGAAAACCTTGATAATTATCTGATGCATTGTTGGAAGTGTCAAAACATGTGGCCAAATGTGGAGCTATGCGAGTGTACACATCGTGACAGTGTACCTTGTAAATCAAACTGTCGGTATCGCAATACATCAGGTGTAAGAAGGTCGAAGGAAACATTTCTAGCATGAAGTTATAATGGAAATTGTACAAGTACAATTAAGAAAGGTCGAGAACTGCAACACCAGTGTACAATGGTTTGTTGAAGGTTATGTCGAGCTTCTCCATCTCGATTGAAACTAGCTCACCGGCGAGGATTTGTCGCCCTTTGAACATCGGGTGCTCAATCAGTTCTGCCTCACCATATATCGTGTCATACCGCGAAACAACACAAATATCAAGTTCTGGGCGAACATTTTGAAGGCACTTACCATAAACAGAATTGCATATTAATTTAAAAAACGATTTCTCAAACGCATTCGCCGCCTGAGCACGCTTATCTTGGTTAAACCAAATGTAAGGCATCATCCATGCACTCTGATCAAAATGCAATATATGGTGAACAGTCTGCATAACAGTGCTGTATGCCAGGTAGTGCTTCAGTGTTTGCCCATGTATAATATAATTCTTTTGCTGTTCTAAAGTGAGCAAGAGTTATTCTGTCGAACCGTTTAGCGGTATGGCATTGATTGGTGCAAGTGGCAGATCATATAACACATTGTGACATTCATCTGGGAACATCATATCAGCCTCCACGAAAAAGCATGAGTCCCCTTGTGTATCAATGTTGGCAAACCCTAATGAGAAAATTCATTTGCTGGAACCCACTGAAAATTAGCAAAAGGAAGCTTCAACATCATTGTATGACTGTACATACCATATGTGAAAGTAGCAGGTGTAGGATGACGGGAGGGAAGGGTTGTAGTCCTTGTCTATGTAAATATTGTTGGCAGTTGCATGCCTTTATTCACTTGAGTAATACTGCCTCGAACCCGTGTTCAACAAAAATATATTTATTAGGGTCAGTCAGCAGCTCCAAACGCACTTGTGTATTTCATAAGAGACCATCCCAGGCTAGAGCAGGAACTGTGACATAAAATGCGGGGTCCACACTGTATGCCTCCAAGCAGACTGTCTTGAAATTCCCAAACACATCTGCTAACAAACATGTATCCACATATAAATATTGCAAGGCATACTCCATTAAGCTACCACAGTTGAACACATTCCAGGCAGCCTGAGCATGCATGTAATCACTCTCGCTCATGCCATAGCCTTGCATTACATTGTAGAATGCGTTCCTGGGAGGCAGGGAAGTCTCACATAGATTTTCCATTGACTGCACGTGGTCATATGGAAATACCCCCTTTCTTTGCCCTTAATCAAACTGAATGTCATCTGGAAACTGCGCTCGGGTGAGTTTTAGCTGGTGCGACACTAGATTACCAGCTAAAGAGTCCAGCGATGCAGTCATGAAATTGAAAGAATCTATAAACCTAAGTCGTACTGTGCTTGTGCCTCCTTGTACAGTGTTCCCATAGGGAATATGTTTTGTGATACACTTGTAACTCTCCATAGTGTTCCCAATGACTGATATTGCCTGGGTTTTCCACAACCATGCTGCCGTCTGCCTGTGTTACATGGCAAGAGGCCAGCAGACACATAAGAAAATGACCATCATAATTTTGCATGTTGTGGAATACAGCTGCGAGCTGATTCTTCGCAAGATGGAACTGTATATTGCACTTGTGTGCGTATCCTCTAAGTTCACTAGTCAGGTAGTTATGGTCAAGTACAATTTCGTTTGAAGTATTAGGCAAGTCATTCTTGCAAATGTGACATTTAGTGTGACTCGCGAGCCGGACCCTAGTGTCTTCTTACCTACATCTACCTTGTAAATGTCACATACATTCTTGGCAGCTTGATAAGTTTAGCCACACGATGCTCCATACAATCCTCACTCACAAATGAATGGTACTCTGTTTTGCTAGCATCATAGCTACACACTACCAAAACTGACACAGCATATGGTACGTGTTTATTCATAACCATCGTGCTAGAACCGCCACCTTGCGGCATACATGTAGCCATGGGCTGCAAAAAAGTTTCAGTGTCGCAATATGCTACAAAGCCTGTTCTCTGCTGTTTAGAAAAGTTTGTGAATTCAAGCCACTTATCATCCTGGCTAGGGAATGTAACTCGTACAGCAGAGTGTTGTTTACACTGCTCAGTGTGTGCAGTGAGTCTGTCTTCGCTCGAAAAGTACTGAAGACAGTTCTGGAAAATCCAAATTTTTCCTGTATGTTTTGTCAACTGACTATGTACAAGGCGAGCTAGAATTTTTATACTTACAAAGTGTAAATGAGCAGTACATTCACTGGGGTGAAGTGCCAAAACATTTACGTGGCACTCTCTTTGCACAGGAGATATGTGAAGAGGAACTATGCGAGTGTCCATCGTGTTAGCGCACATTTCGTCAGTAATATTTTTGTCTTTGTCAACACAAGCGTACACATTAACACAAATATTTTTCATCTCCTCGAAACGCGACACCTGGTGTAGCATCATAGGGAAAGTCATACCAGTCATCTTAAATACTGTCCTAAGTTCAGGGTAAGATGTGCGTCTTTCCTTATGATGTGGTGCGGGATACAAACTCGCGACCACGCTCACAAAAAGCAGTCGTCGGTAGGACAGTCTACATTGACACAAGCTTTCCTATTGCCAATAAACACAGGGACTTAAGTGTGCAGAGCACCTACTGTGAATGGCCTATGCTGAGATATGTGCACGTCCACTTGTAGTAGGAGCTTCATAGCCCACTCTATACTACGCCTAGCAAACTCCGTGACATTGTTCGTAAGTGCGGGAATGAATTCGTTATCAAATATTTCACCTGCATCTGAGGACTCGAGAAGCGCACGTGATTTGGAAGAAAAATTAAACGTCTCTGTGGTACTTTCCTCTGTCAACCCACTGTTAATAAATTTACCACTCAGAGACACATACACTTTAATGGGACGGTGTTGCCGCGAGAGTAAAGCCAGGAAGGGCTTTCTACACCTGATAAGAAACGTGTTCATATCCTCGTCAGTGTTAGCCTGATCATTACTGATACGTACTTCCACGAGCCTATTACCAAAGGCCATATCCAAGAGTGTGTAAGTGAGCGGAGCTGAAGATAAGCGCTCATCAACTGCAGATGGCGACGTCGATGCGACACGAGACGTGCCGGCCTCGCCAACATTCTGTACACAGACGCGCTTAGCAGGAAGAGACATCTTTACGTTCCCGTTCATGGAAAAATAATTCTTTACCCAAGTCTGCAAAAAAAGAAATAATATATATGTAATAACATGGACAATAAGGTATTTGTTGTTTCGGTAGCTCAATGGATAGAGTGTTAGAGTGAAAATCTAAAGGTCCAGGGTCCGATTCCCGTCGAAACCACTTTTTTTTTAAATTCCCCAACTTTGGTTCAAATTATGGACCTGTAGAATGTCACTCTATCGTTATAGCATCTGAACCATGGCGGAGTAAGCACACATTTCATAAATATGCTACATTAAATCACAATCAGGTAATGCTACTTACAATCACACATACATAACCTACATACGCTACATTCAAACACAATTACAATCATGCATTGCTACTTACAATCACACATACATACACTACATACACTACATCCAAACACAATTACAATTATGCATTGCTACTTACAATCACACATACATTTCATGCAAACACAATCATGTAATGCCACTTACAATCACATACATAACCTACAATTGCAGTCACATAACATTGCATACATACACTACATTCAAACACAATTAAAATTATGCATTGCTACTTACAATTACACATACATTTAATGCAATTACAATCATGTAGGCTAATGCAACTTACAATCACATACATAACCTACAATTGCAATCACATAACATTTCATACATATGCGACATTCAGAGACAATTACAATCATGCATTGCTACTTACAATCACACGTACATTTCATGCAATCACAATCATATAATGCTACTTATAATCACATACATAACCTACAGTTGTAATCACAAACATTTCATACATACGCTACATTCAAACACAATTACAATCATGCATTGCTACTTACAATCACATTCATAACCTACAATTACAATCACAAAACATTTCATACATATGATACTTTCAAACACAATCACAATCCTGTAACACTACTTGCAATCACACACAAGCACGCACACATTCAATCATGCAACACTACTTACAATCACAAGCTCGCACACAATCATTCGGATACTCACTGTTAATGTTTAGTATGTAGTTGCGTCTAGACGTAACAAGATGCTACTTGTAATT
The DNA here is from genome assembly GCA_003012365.1 of Medauroidea extradentata. NCBI lineage: Eukaryota > Metazoa > Arthropoda > Insecta > Phasmatodea > Phasmatidae > Medauroidea > Medauroidea extradentata. Next base: position 11,885 of record PNEQ01097498.1, read on the forward strand.
AGTTGCGTGATGTAACAAGACAAGGTGGTGGTGTTATAAACAATGATGTGAGATACATATATCACCCCCTTTTATACCCCTCCTCTCTCACAAATATTCTGAAGGGAGTGTCAGAGTGAATGTGTGTTCTAGAAAGAGAGGGCTCTATTTTCTGTCATGATGCCTGTGGACCCCTTGTGTGTGTAACAGAAAGCCACTGCAGTCATAATTAATGCTTTCCATTGTTCCTTTGACATGCCCCTCAACTAATTGGACTTCCTGTATTTAATCTAAACTGTCACCCTCCCTTTTATGAACACGTGTGTGTCTCACACAACCTCCACAAACAGGACTTCCGGTGATTAATCTTAACAATCACCTCTCACAAAAAATCCTCCCCCTGTGAACACATATGTCTTACACCCCCCTACAAGTCGAAGAGGACTTCCTGTAATTAATCTAAACTGTCATCTTCACAAGTCTAAACAAACAATCCAAGCCATCTTACAACACATGTGTGTGCAGCTAGCTAGCCAGCTAACCATAGCTAGCTAGGAACACACATACTGTTATGCCAGCAAGGTTTAAACAAAATAATACACCTACAGTTTCCATAAAACATTTATTGAGGTAAACTCTGCAGTACAGTACAAAGTATTTTGCGCAAACACTTATTTACAATTTTCTCAATGTCAGGTTCGTACTTTAATTTTCTCATCTTTGTGAAGTGCCGTGTCTAGCTCATGATGACATGTCATGCGCCGGCATAACACAAGGTGACGAGTCACAAGGCGATGCGACGTACATGGGCGTCGCACACTCTGGGCTGTGAAGCACGATGCTGTTAGCTTGCTCCAGGTTCACGTTCTTTTAATGCTTGTACACAGTGTCCACAGTACACGGAAGAGGTGTTGAATCCAACATGTAGTACACAGGACATTTATTTATGTCTCCACAAGCGATAACACCGTGTCTGCGCTCATCACCTAGAGGAAAGGTGGTTACCATAATGTGGAATATGCCGTCACACAATTCTGTAAAGTGGCATAATTTGCCGACGACCAATAAGCATTATTCCACACTGCTCCGGCCTTGTTTAACACTCACGTACGGATTTGCTGGGTGAAAGTTCATGTTTCACTCACCGCAGAAATGTAGCTGTAGGTTGGCAGCGAATGACGTCTCCAGCAACTGCCAAAGCTGCACTACGTTACTTGAAGTGTACAGCTCAAAGTCTCGTTAACAACTGATGTTACGTTTTACAACAACACAAACACTTGGTGAGGAAACGTAACGGACGTCGTAAATACGAAACGAGACATAATTTAGTACACATGTGCAAGCAATAAAAGCAGACATATTTGCATTCATCTCAGTTACTCTTCGTATTTCGCATTTGCTATTTCACAACTCCATTAACAACACAACATGTCAAATAGGTTTTCTGCTTGACAATGTCTATGTATGTCACTGTCACAAACCTCGTACCAGCTGACTATCGCGCCATTTTCAGGTCGTATTAGCTTGTAATTAGTGCGGTGTTCAGAGTTATGTTCACGCAACACTTCGTTAAAACTGAGTTGTAGCAAGTTGTCGAACGTACACTGTAACTTTACGTCTGGACGTAAATAGTAGACGGGGCAGTTGGCGAGATGACACTCTACACCTTCTCTGTAGCATATACCTAAATTCGTAACAAAGTAATACATGCAAATTTCACTGTCATTACAAACTTGGATCTGCAGCTGTAAACCATAAGGTTTAAAACATACACGCCTATACCCAACCTGCACTGTCTCGAAAGTTTCAGATGGGTCAAACAACATCGGCATACTTGCGGAGACTGACTTGAAGTAAGTTATGTCAACATATTAAATGCAGTGCTCCGCGAACCACGCACGTAAATTCTCGGCATTTTGCTGCGCGTTTGAGAACCTATAATAATCTCCATACTGTTTACATAATGTTGTAAATGACAGACAACCGTAAGCTAGCTGTAAATCAATTACGTTATTTGTACACAATGTACGCAGAATTCTCTCGTGGTCTATTCCTGAAACATACATGGTAGAATTACCTATGCATTGTTTGAGAAAAAGCTGTAAATCTGTGTAGTTAATACTTTCTTCATTCCACAAAATCCCATGGTAATTACGTATAAGCCACGCAATCGTGCGCTTAAATTTATCATCCAAGTCATACCAGGGAAATGGTGCTTTTAGCATAAATGTTTTTGCCTTGCCTTGCATTTGCGCCACACATATTTGTTTTACAAAAACCCTGAACATGTGTAGAACCCCTATAAGTTTCAGAACATGTTCATCATTCAGAGGTTCGCACATAACTATCTTACATGAATACTTTCACGAGTTTATCTCGAGCATTATAAGAAATAAGTCTGTCGTGTAATATAAGGGCAAAAGCTTGCGTTTGCAGAGGAAAAATTACGTCAGCAGTAATTTCTATTCGCGAATCAATAACGTTAGAGTTGATTGTTTCGTTTTGTTTTGACACATCAAATACGAATAATGGTGCTTTTTCAATGTAGTCAGTAGGTGCTAAAGTTGGAGATAGCTCTCCTTCATAATAAGCAGCTCGAAATGCTCTCCGCATTTCGTTCACAATCAAAAATTCACAGTTGGTAAAATTAACACTGAAATCGGAATATGGGTAACATTTGCTGTTGAGGTACAGAGTAATGTTTTTTATGTTACAGTGATAGAAAAGCGATCTGTCTCTCATTACATTATTTTGGCGACAACTTGATTTTACGTTCCAAACAGTCGAACGCATGCTAGGCAAGGTAGGATAGCATTCTAAACTCCAGGAGTGGAACGCAACAGTCATGTCTTTATCTCTCTCAACATGTTTCAGTAAACGCACACATTCTCGTGTATTTACAACCACGTGCGGCACTAACCATTCTACAGTCTTTAGTTATAACGTGACGGGCTCTTCCATATCACCTGTAATTGCATTTGCTGTAGTATTTGTTAACAGTAGAACTAGTTCTTGTTTAGCATTAAGGATCACTCGGGTATAATCTTCAGCGAAGCCAAGTAACATTTTCAGTGGAATGACTGCTTCGTATATTCCTCCAGGGTTTATGTTGAACTTGAAATCATCTTTATCAGCCCAACTAGCTGCTTTGTAAGCTCTTTTTTCGTACTTACCGACAGAAACGTAATTTTTTATTGTCGAAGTAATACCAACATCTCTCGATTGGTCAATCTCCACACTGTTCAATTCATAGGCTATACAATCAAACAACTGCAAAAGACCGTTTCGCACGATACTCATGTGTGTAGGGCGTTAGTTTGGTCAGCTTTTTTAAATGTCCCTCGCAGTTTTATGTGCTACTTGCAAGGCTACGTGTATATGTCTTGATTCTGGATACAGGTCCTTATTTCCGATGGAAAAACATAAGGACCTGCTCTAAACGGTTCATATATATATATATATATATATATATATATATATATATATATATGCTGCAACTCTGTTTTTGTGATTGCATCATCACAAGTTATAGGGCTATCTATATTATTAAGAACTCCATCCATGTTTGTTCACAGTATATCCTAACCTCTCTAAAAATTATACATTTGAAAATGTTAACTGTATAGGCTTCCGACGAGCACTGATAAGTTTACGTGAGCACTCACGATGTTTTGTACTATGCTTTAACACGCGTCTGTGCGGTGTTGCGTTAAGAAAGTTAATCCCCATTATGTAGCACACTGAACATATTCTAACACGTTCGTGTTGTTTTCATAGTTTTTACTTTACTTTCTTCAAGTGAAGCTATACTGTTATTTCCTCGTCGCGAAAGTTTACCAACCTGTTCGCTTGGTCTACTATACGTAAGACTATTTCATCCCACGCGGTTAACTGTTGTATGCCGCGTAAAGTAGTGTACGAGGATGTTCAATTATTTTGAAACCCGAAGGAACAGTACACATAAACTCGTGTATAGTGTTTGTTGCTTTGTCATTTAAATAGGAACCTTCTGCGATATTCAGATTAACTCTTCAAATGAATGCTGGAAATATATTTACAGGATCTTACGATTCGTGAAAATGGTTTGTATAGTAAATTGCTGGTTTAATAGCTAGCATTCTCCGAAATGTGCTGCGAGCTCCAAAGTCTATTAATATGCTACTTAACATCCAACACTTAAGTGTGTTTTCATTTCCTTTTAGAGAAAACATTGTGCCTTTAGGTAATGCAATCCTTAAAATATTCTTCAATATCGGAACTTCATAGTAGCCTGTAGGAATTATTATTTCATGTTGCTCACTGCCTGTCTTATATACAAATCTGTTGTTCCCAACATCAATGTTTGGTATTGAATTATAACTAACGAGAGTAACCAAACATACTTGCCATTCACTGGACAAGTCGAGAGGTGGAAAATACGTAGCTTTCAATTCCGACGATTTACCTGTCAACAATAAAGTTAGCGACATTATTACTGGTCTCTGTTTCCCAGCTACGCGTTGCTTTTATATATTTGCGAGATATTTAAGACACAATTGTCCGCAGTTCCACATGTTTGGTAACTGGTCGGTCAAGTAATTATACGTTACTATAATTCCCTGCAAGTAAGCACGTACCTCTTTTGGCAGGCACAAATCACCGAAACTGTCATAGTAATGTGCGTTGTTGTCTATTTTGCTAAAACACATCCAGTGCGTACCATCACCTTTACGTTCATCCAAATTAACTATTACGTTTTCACGTGCGTGTGGTTTTCGAGGAAGAGCGTTCCTCATGTACACACCTCGAAAATACGGAATAAACAATATTTTAGCATAGTAATGCTAATCTCTATCGGTTAGCGCGTGTTGTGGTATACTGTTTAGTATTTGCATTTACATATTTTTAAACCTCTCCCTTGAGTGTATGGTCTTAAAAAGAGACCACGCCCATTGTTTGCATTAGTGGCTAAAGTTTACATCTTGGCATTGTGATGCATAAGTTCCGCTAAACATTTTTCATTAGCATTTTTAGACGTAATGGTTTTTGCAATAGTACTCGCTCCCCCAGCTAATTCCCCAAGTGCTGTTAATGCTGGAAATAATAACGATATGATACCACCTTTCTTCTGCTTTGCTATGCCACGTTTTCTTTTTTTAATGTTTCCGGCACCGGTTTTTACTTTAGCCTTCATAATTTTAGATACAAGTTTGGTCTGCGGTGATTTCGCTATTTCTTCTGCTCGGGTTACCAACTCGTGGTCTGCTGTGTGACATTCTTCGAGATCATTGGAGTGGAAGTACTTAATATCGTGATGTTTACAAGCTTCGTCTAACCTGTTTATAGGCTTATCTCCGCGCCACGCTATTCTCGTGGCAAGCCGTGTGCCAGGTCCGCAATATTTATAAGATGGGATATGAGCTTCGAAAGGCAGGTTGTTTATAAGCTCGTTAAGTAAACCGCGACCTTTCTTTTTTACCTTCTGTTCACGACACATAGTTTTACACTGTGGTGTAGCGTATATATAGCAACACTTATATACGATTTAGCTCAGTAGCAATGAAGGTGATTATGCAAGAACAAGAACTGCCAGTAGTTATTTCAAATCACAAAAAAGAACACAACACTGTAGGAATACGTGGTCAATTGTTACCGCATTATGTTTTAGCGGGTATATGTGGACCAAGTTCACACTGGGAAATCTTGCTTAATGTTGAGTTTACTTGAACAAGCGAATGGATTAAAGTTTGAAAATGTGTATGTGTTTTCAAAACTTTGCATCAAGACAAATACAAGCATTTGGAGAAAATTATAAACTCTATTGAGGGAATAAAATATTTTTCCTACAGCAACAAGGAACAATTGTGTTGCTCAAAGATGTCTTAGCTAATTCTATATTCGTGTTTGATGACGTGTGGGCCGAACTGCAAAGCATGATTCAAAAGTACTTCAGTTTCGGACGTCACTGGGGCGTTAATTGTGTCACAAAGTTATGCTAGAATCCCCAAGCATAATTTAAGAGACAATTTAAAGGTTGTAGTATTGTTTAAGATGGACAACAGGAATATACAGCATGCATATGTCATTTAACACGTTTAAAGAAATATGTGCATTCTGTTGCCATGATAAATTTGGATTTTTAACTATTGTTAATGACTTTCTTATAAATAGTGGTAGGTATAGGCGTGGTTTTAATCATTTCATCATTGCTGACAAAGAATGAATTACTCAATTTCAAAGTTTGGTCACAGCACTCTTAAGAAAAAGCGTGACCACGAATGCATCACACACGACATTAATGGTGCATGTTGTTTATGAGGGCTTGTGTTGCAGGATGTCGTAAATCCTTTGAAGGCTACTGACGCAGTGAATAAGGTGTATGTTACGTCTATAAACACTATTACGATGTATGTTGTATGTACAACAGAGGGTGAATTAGAAAAAATGTTCACTTCTACAATAGAGAATATAATACTTGATTTGAAACAAATTCTGGAGGTGAGTTCTGATGCTCTGAAAAGAGACCGCAGGTATAGGTGAGAATATGGGTGTTTTAGCAGACTTGATTGAAAACACACTTAACAAACATAATGTCTGCAATACAAAACATTACAGAGTGTGTTGTACTAGAACTGAACCAATCTCTGGACATTAAATTACAAATGTTGCATACAAGTTTCAAAAACGAGCTAATAACGTGCTTGCTAGATATAGCTACGAACAATAATGTAAAAAAACAGACGGATGATGTTGGAAAGAAATTATTTACGTATTTAAAGGGAAACAAAGCTGTTGGACAGTAAAATAGAGATCGTACATACAGAACTTATTGGCGTGGAAAAAAAGCTTGAAACAGACTACGTTGAGAGGGGAACACATGGTTAGCTTCGCGAGAGCCACATTCCAGGAAGAGCGAGGGGTGATTTGACATGCAGGACCATGTGTCAATGAAGAAGGGGAGGGTGGGTTATTTGCAGAAAGACACTACTGGGCACAGTGTGGTAATGGAAAATCCGACAAAGTTGGTAATATATGAGGTTTGACATGAAGTGGTCGCTGAGGTGGGAGGGTAGGTGGCTTGTAGGAGGGCGGGTTGACACACTGTGGTCGCAGAAACACTGACAAAGGTAGAGGGTTGTAGGAGATGCGAGCAAGAAATGTCACAGTGGCGCGAACAGGGCTGGTGGCTAGTTAGTCAGCTGTGCACGCACAGCTGACGACATGCATGCAAGACTGACACGACACAAAGCTTGCACTGTCGCAATTATATATAAATATGTAACATTTACGTTTCTGCTTCACAATAATGTCGTCACTTGCGGAAGAATTACGAGATGTAATAGCAAGTGTAAAAGCAAAATATTTACTTGCTAAGAAAGCACGCCTTGCACAGGATACACTTGGCGAGCAGATTTAAATCTGTGATGTCCTGCCTCATTAATTTGAAACAGACATCTCCGGTGTCTAAACCTGTACCCGCAAAACAAGAAATCGCGTCAGCTGAACTCAGTCGCACCACGAAATAATATCTCAAATTGAAAAGCCGCACAGCTGACCGCAACACTGAGTATGGTGTGTATAGGCATAGAAATAAACTATATCTGGGGAAAGTTGAAATTGTGTTTTTGCCCGGAGATAAATTGAAAGTAGGTGACATCACAGCTGATGCTAGTCCTGGCTTATATGAATTATTATTAAAAAAATATCCTAATGGGTACTCTGATGCTGATTTGGCGTTGTATAAATATTTGTGTGTCGACGACACAGATAGTGGCGAATATAAAAACACGCAACATCCAAAGTTCTCTTTGATTAGCCGACATTATAGTATTGTACAGGGGACTGGACTAAGTAAACATGATAGAGACACAAATTATGTTTATTGGGACAATCCGAATGAGCTTGTAGCATGTTTACGCTTATTACTAGCATTGTAAAGAAAAAATATTGTGAAACTTTTTATTTCACTTAAATAAAGGATGAGACAAAATAAAAAAAAACCAACCAACATCTCTATTACTAGAGATACTGACCAAATGGAAACCAAATGCCTGTAGACGTCAAAAGAAATATATTTAAACAGAATTCATACAATAGGAAAAATAATGACTTCTGCAGACAAGTCAGGCAACTAGATAAAAAATAAGCAGAAATAATGTATGGAATTTCTAAATTATGTGTTTCTATCATGAACAAGGTGACTAACTTGGGTAAAAACCTGACCATCAATTAACATACAAACCCAGGTTCTTCGTAATTTTCTGTGTTCTAGATGTTTCCATTTTCCTGTTTGTTCCCGGAACAACTTATAAAATTCTTTAATCTCTTTGCTAGCTCAGGTTTAGTAATCTCAGTTCAATCTTAAGTTTTGTTCATTTGAAGTGAATCGCACACATTGAGATATAAGAATTTTAAAGCTGTTTTGTCTAATCAACTAATTTTTCGGGAACTTGGCACGACGACATAGTTTGGGCGGGTCTTACCGAGGATGTTTTGTAGTAGGTCTGGACGGTTGCCTCTAGATCATCCCTCGATACTCATTCGACCACATCCTTTTCGTCCTGGGTGGCGACCACGTACTCTTGGTGCTTGTATGACGATTGCGACCTCTTCGCCCTCAGATGAAGCTCTCATTCCCCTCGTTCATCGAATAGTGGACCTGTCGAACTGTATACCTCGGAGACCTGGACAGCAACTAACACGAAGTGGACTATGGAATGGCCTGATCCACGGGCTCTTCTTTACAATTCCCTTGAATATCCTTCTTCAGCGTTGACATTGTGTATAATTTCCAATGAAATTCTCCTGGTATTAGTCGTAGAAGTAAAGTGAGACCTTTCTGACGATGCATATGAACAATTTAGCATCTCATCGAAGAAATCCTCAGGTCTTCTTGACTACACATCTGTTCCGCATCATGGACGGAAAGGTTCTTTTTTTCCATAAAATTTTCTCAATCGCTCTTCAACAAAACTACTTCTCTTGTTTAAACGTCGCAACAACCATTCCATTCAATACTTTCCTCGTAGCTTACCCTGGGTTTGTTCGCCAATATGATCAGATCAGGTTGTAATCCATGATACAAAACAAAATCTTTCTAGCATAGATATAAAAGCTGTAGAAGTCACTAAAGTTTCAAAACCACAATACTTTATACATTCAATACATAGACGATTAAGGGCCGTAATTATAAACGTCAATCAAAGGCTTGCTGGCAAGCCCCTGGCCTTTATTCATGCAGCAGTTCGCTGGCGATCTTCCACCCTTCCTATACTATAGTTGTCTGCCGATGGATCGACAGGAGATCGCCGGCTGAATGGGAGTTGGATGGTTCTCCTTCATAAAATTTGGCAACACAGCCTCATTTTTAGCAGCGAACATATACCCAAGTGCTCAAAGACCACTGCTATGAACACACCTAACTATAAAAACAAAATCGTTTCGATTTTGTTTTCCTTGTCTGTAAACAATTTTGTTCTCTTTGTAGTGGGGCACACGTGAGATATTCGAAGTGATTGATGGAAGCCGCGGAAAAGTTTGACTATGGAAGATAAAAAAATTCGACAGTGCGATACACTCCTAAAGAAAAAGCAATTTTTTTTGACCTGATAAAAAATACAAAAACATAACTACAAATAAGAAAACTGACTCCGTGTCTAATTACAACAAAAGGAAATGTGGAAGAAAATCACTGCCGAATGTAATTCTTGGGATGTATCGCACAGAGATGAACTGCAGTTGAAAAGGGATCTTCCATGTCCCTAATATATATTTTGGGTAGTCGCGCATGTCGTTGGTCGTCTATTTATTCATAATAGTTGAGAACTTCATCCATGTGCCACATGAATTCGTTAAAATTCCTCGCCATTTTTCATAACTGGACTCTAGAGAACAGCTGGTGATTCGCCGAATGAGGTCTGGCCGTCATTCACCTGCAATCTCCCAAAAAAAGTGGAAACTTGGTGGCGAATGGTTGTTCGCCGGCTATCCGCCGCTCTCTGAAAGAGGTCTATAATGTGCAAAACACCAGATTTGGGTTGAGGGAGATTGGTTGTACTTCGAAAGACGTTTATAATTACCGGCCTAAAACTTACATTCTTCCTGGCACGTGGTAACTATGGGCACAGAATAGTAAATACCTAGGTTAATTGACAAATAAATTGAAATTTATACTCATCTGTAACATTGGACAAAATGCTATGTTACAGCATCTAAGCAAACTGGAAATAATAGCCAAGGGTCTGAAATTATTTCTGTTTTGGAAGATTTACAGGAAGATGGACATATATCGACATGAGTATCGAAGCCTTGGCTCGCGAATTGCATGGTCCACGTAGACTTATTTTCCCTAGGTGGAAAATAATAACACACGATTTAAAAGATTTATTTCAAATAGATCTTGCAGATTTCAGCCAATTTACCAGAGCCAATAAACGTTATAAATTTATTCTAATGGTTATAGATGTTTACTCTAAATTTCTATGGACGTTTCCCCTTAAGAAGAAAAACTGCAAGAATGTTACTAATGCAATGGAAAAACTGTTAAAACACCGCTATCCCATTAATATAATGTCCGACAATGGGACCGAATTCAATAACTCGCAATTTAAGACATTAATGTTGAAATACGGTATCAACCATTATTTTTCAAATACAGATAAAAAGTCCGCTATTGTAGAAAGAGTTATACGTACAGTTAAAGAAATATTGTATAGGGAATTCACTGTACGTGACTCACATTAAAATATTGACACAAATCACAGAGATGTATAATTCTAAATTTCATCGAACGATAAAAATCCCACCGAAAAATGTTGTCGATAATTCGCTTTTAAACACTGTGTACAAGATCCGTTAGACAACGGATACTAGACGTGCTAGGTTTAAAATAGGTGATTACGTGCATATATCGACAAAGGTTTTAAGGTGAACTTTAGTTACAAAATATTTAAAATTATTGCAGTGAATGAAACGAACCCTCGGACATATATTTTACAAGATTATACAGGATCTCATATAAAAGGTGGATTTTATGACTGGGAAATGAAACTGGCCAAGAATACAAATTTGTATCTTGTAGATAAAATACTCAGACATAGTGGAGATCGCATATTGATTAAATGGCGCGGTTTACCAAAAAGCTCGGCGACTTGGGAATATAAACACAGTATTAAAAAATATCGATTAATTTTGAAATTGATAATCAATACATAGTCTCAATCGATGGTTATTACTTCTCACAGTAGCTGCTGATTTCGTTATTGAATAGCAATCAGCATATACATGTTCTTTACTCACTGAACAAAATATCACTTCGTACTTCAGCATTAAATACCAATAAAAAACTGACATGTTTCTAAAATTCATTAAAAACCCATAAACCAGACAAACATCTTAGCGCACAGCAAAATGAAAGGGAAACAATGATTTCCTGAATAAACACTCTTATTTTTTATTATAAGCACAGGGAGGGATGATTGTGAAGTTAGTAATGTATTGTTCCAACTAGAGGATTATTTTTATAGTATCTATTTTGCTATTCTTATTAAGAAAATATTTATTACATAAACAAATATTGAATTCAAAATTCTGGTTTTTAATTACCTCCGAATTTAGTGGTGTTAACGATTATGTTCATACATCTCTACAAATTAATAATAAAACTTCCAATTTACAAGTACTACTGGCACAAGCAATTTTAAGCAGAAATATACCTACCATAATGCCACATAAAATACATCCTGCTCTGTCCTATGTGCAATATTTGAGCCATTTTTTACTGCGCCCAACCACGTCCTAGGTGCCCCAAACGAGCTCAACCAATATCCATCACTGTTAGCAAAACAGTAAATAAAAATTAAGGATATAATTTTTTGGCTGTCATAGCACCTAGAACAAACACAATTTTTACAAAAGAAAAAAAAACACACACATGTCAAATAATTGTCCAGTTTTTCAGACAACTGTTATGCTAAAGCAATTACTAACAGTACTTAGCAAATTACTGCCAAAGCCACTGTGCGTGCACACGTTAAAAAATTGCCTTAATGGAGGCAATTAATCTTTCTTCGCTTGAGTTTGCCTGCCCTTGAAGGTAGGTTGTTTTATTCGATAGAGTATTTGACATGATGCGATGTGACTAATCTTATCCCATAATCGTTGACAGTTTATAATTTAATCTGTAACCATGCATAAGAAAGCCCAAACAACAACAGGGCTACTCCTAATTAAAACCCACATGTTAACATTTATATTGTTTGTCTAATGACTCATGAAGCAGATAAAACTGTTTTTAATTGAGCATTAAGTAGTAAACTAAAAAATTGAAATTAATAAGATAATATGGCCCTTATTAACTAAGATAATCTTCTAAAATGTTCGTAAAGCTTCTTTATGCAGAATATTACGTATTAAATTCATTAAAAAAAGTTGTAAACTGTACAGCAGAATTAGCTGACGATCGACGAAGTCTGGATGAATCTTGAGAGAAAATAATGCCGTCGTGAGATTGCTACACGCCAATGGCAAAGGCATAACCATGCCAGCATTCCAACCAAAGGCAGGGAGATGAAGACCAGAGTAAACCCACAGTGGAAGCTGAAGCGGCCGTGGAGCGTAACACAGAGAGTATGATACCAAAATCCAATAACACAACACACAATCTATGGTGAAATCATTTAAAATTACATAATCCAACTGAAATATTTGCAACATACATAATTTAAAATGTTCTGATTACACTTTTCATAATAAGTACTTTTTTTTACGTAAATAGGAGTGAGCATTAAATAAACAATATCAAATAATTTTAAAGCTAAGCAAATATTTTCTTCTTACATATTTATTGCGTTCCTAGATGCTATATTTTGTACTGAAGCCAATGAAGAAAATACGATTAAAATGGTAAATTATTCGGCGAAATGCGAATGCTAAAAAGGAAACATGAAACAAATAGATAACAGAAGTCTCAAGAATGCATAAAATTTTTCGAATCATGAATTGTAATAGGTAATACTATAAACAGAGCGATCTTCAGTAAAATTATACAGAGATATTAATAACATTATGGGGAAACAACTAAATTTAAACAATTAACTTTGTCTAATTTTATATACATAAACTACACATACTTACTTTAGCAGCTAAGTCATAAAGTTTTTAATTAAATGAAAATATATTACAAATATTGTTCTGCTACGAAAGACCTGGACGAAACTGAATGATAAGTTTTCGGAGTTCATCACAACCATAACTTGAAAAACAAGAGAGAGTGTTGCTCTTAAATTGCAAAATGGACCAAGATCTAACATCACTAGTAAATGGTAAGAACTAGTATATTTTCAAGAACAATGTGTTAAGATAGTCTACCCTAGCAGGGTCAGTTAAACATAAAACTATTTAATTCTTGTTTTGATGACCAAGATCCTCGCATGAAGGACGGGCTAGCGACGACGGCAGAGCAATTAGTAGGGCCACAATTTTGTCGCGAAAAGATTTTTGCCCCACTTTGTTTAAGTCTCTCCTGTGCACATCGGCAGCTCTGCTTCATTATTACTGGCAGCGTGTCTTTGTTCAGACACGTTTCTCATTTGACTGCACCAATCAGAATAAGATTATTGTGACTCCATACGTCTGTAATTTGCCAAGGCAAGTGAGAGTAAAAATATCCTACTACGGGCGATGTAGCAGACCTGTAGAAGTGCACATGACGCATCGAAACCAAATGTAGCAAAAATCTTTTCACCATAAAATCGTGGCTCTGGCAATTAGATAAGTGGTTGCACAAGACAAGGGCCTCAGCGATTCTCCCCGCCTGCAATGAAGTGTGGTAGTACAATGCAAAATATAGGGGGAATCGAGGTCTGTCTTATTCAAACCATCCAGCCGTCACCAACCAGCTCGCAAGCAGAGTCCTGGGTTGAGACCGACGACATGCTGCCGTCCATCGATAGCCGACACAGTCATCATCAGCCTCCAGCACATTATGTTACGGTGAGGTCTAAGATGTCCAAAGGGTGACCCAATATATATTAGAACAATAACATTATTATCTAATCACCCGCTCCCCTCCTATCTAAATTACACAGTGTATAACCATGTGTAACATGTAGATTTTCTCTATGTTACGGGTACTTAACTCTAAAACTCAGTTGAATAAGGTTTATGTTTCAATCAGTATTTGTAATTTTTGGGCCGTTTGTCTTCAAGTCATTTTAATATTTATGTCGATATTTAATGTTTAGGTTAGATAAATGTTCAGAGGCTTATACAGTGCAGTTTAGAATTGGTGCATAGCGAACATTTGAACTATAATAGAAGGTTATAACCTCTGTATATTAGCACGAAGAAACTGGGCATAGATACAGAGAGAGGCATAAGAAGGAACTGATTTATGAGCTTCGAAGGAGTCCGGACGTGTCGAAGGAAGAGCTCCGAGGTCCAGTTCCTCTGGTTTTGCTGTAGAAGGAAGGATGAGCGTATGCTGGCTAGTCCAGGAGGACTGCTGTACGAAGCATATGTCTGGATCGGAGGTTTCGAGAAAGAATATATTCTCCGGTAGGACTTAAGTTTCCAGTAGACATAGGTACCTCGTCGTACATTGATTCCCGGGCGAATGCACTAGTAAAACTACGTTACGTTAAAGCCATCTGTTTGTGTCACACAGTTAGCATGTCAGATTTTATATATGATTATTATTTCTTGTTTCATACAATTGATTTTCTTCAGAATGTTCAGGCATTCATCCTAACTACTATTATTTATCAATTATTTTATTAAAAGCATTCATGAATACTTCAAAGTTAATTTTCTGTCTTTCTTTTGTAATTTCTGTACGACCTTATTTTTATGACAAAATTGTTTCGAATAAATACTTTTAAGTAGATTTTGTTACAGGACAATGTGTATGTTAGTGTTAATTTAAATGTTATAGAGTATAGTGTTGGATCGATCAGTAAAATCGTATCATTATCGTCTCTAATATATTTTCTATTTCTTTCAACTCTGTACGTTACCAGTATTCTTCTGTTATGTCGGGGCTATCCCGAACGCAAAATATTTATGAACACTGACAAAACTAGTAACCGAGCGGCAATTAATAGTTTTTATTTAACACTTTACATTCTATTTACAAATACTATCACTTACTTGAATGCGAAGCTGATGTGGCCCATGTGGCAAAGCTAACTAATATATATAAACAATCTAATTTTCTACTCTGGTGGCTTTACTGAGGACGTAGCATCTGATGCAGGCTTCAGGTCGTCCCAGCAGCAGTTCCTCCTTGTAGACTGTTAGAGCAGAAGACCAAAGATACTCTCGGAATGGCGTGCAAGCGAATATAACTGAAGGATTGGCGTGGAAGGGAACTTCCCTCCAGGAATGGTACCTCCCAAGGGGATTGGCAAAACTGTTGGAAGACGTTGAAGACACCTCACGATTGGCTATGGACCAAGCCCACACACTATGTGGCTGTGTTGTGATAACACAGTCGTCGAATGGACGAAGTCCACACTTCCAGGAAAACTCTCCTCCACGGTGGCCGCACTGCAGGAGAAATGTCGTCAACACTTGGGAAATGTCAGGCCACGAACGGATGTAAATGCCGAGAAACTGAGGTATGTGGTTGCACCACACACTGGGCACGGTCATGCGTCGTAGACTCTCGGCAGGCAAGGCTTGTCTCCTCGAAAGAAATAATATTCACATAGCTAACACACAAGACATTAAGTCTGAATACCCTGGGTTCAATGACAGGCAAGGCCTGGGCATTACATTTCTTTTCCACCACTAATCCTCAAAAATCCTTGTTGATATATGCTAAAATCTGAAATTATAAAAATATGTCACATAGGAGAATGAACGCCCGACGTGCAGGCAAGCAGAGTGAAACAAATTAATTTTGTAATTTTGTCTTTAAATTTTTTCGTTGTTGAATGAAACGAGAAGATCGGTGTCCGTCCTGTAGTGCTAATAGATTTTGGGTAGTAGAAAGTAGGGTAACAAATTGTTACTCAACCTCTTAGCATTTGATCGTATTTGTTTGTGCACGCCTTGGAGAGGACTAAAGAATGGACAAAGATACGGCCTTGTCGCACGTCGACGAGATCATAGAGAAGGTAGTTGGTGATTACAAAGAGAACAGTATCACTTCCTCCGTTGAGAACTCAGTCACAGAGAAAAAAAAAGGAATGATTCTTGCGGTTTGCAAAATGTTATGCTCATGTTAAGACAAATGCAGGCTAGCCATGAAATAAGTCAGGAAACCACACAAAACAAAATAGAGGCTAGTCATGAAACGCTACAAAATAGGTTAATAGCTAGCCACCAAACACTTCAGGCAGAGCTAAACTCAGAAGAACAACACATAAGTTCCGAGCTGACGGAAAAATTTCGTGTGTTCAGCCAGGGAATTAACGACAGAATTGAAGCTGTCGAAGTCGAAACACAAAATTGTGTAGCCTTGGTTCAAAACACAGTGCATGAGGCTAGTGAAAAATTTGAAACTGCAGAATCATACATTGCTGAACAGGGCAGTGTATTCACGATGTTCAAGAACAACTGCATGATGTTCAGGAGCAGGTTAAAACCCACAGTGTTGACATTCATTAAGCAATGACAGATTTTCGCAGGGCTTGCGAATCGGACTTCAGAGAGTTATCCAATTGTCTTGAGGACGATATTACACGAAAGTTAGATCAGCTGACAATTGATAGGCAGCAAAAACGTCTATTGTAAACACTGTTACGCATGTTCATTCAGGACCAATGAACATAAGGCGAATGGAGGATCCGTCCTCCGAGAGGTTTGAACAAGCGAGTAGATACAAACCAAAACCGAATTTGGTTGGTGCTAATGGTATTGATTGGTGCATCGTTTAGCACTCCTGAAGTCAGCGGAGTACAGCCAATTGCCAACATTGCGGCGTTGTTTCATCACCCGATACAACAGCTGAGCAAAGCTGTACCCAAATACACAAACCCTATGGAGTTCCTTAAGAGGTTCGAGGAGTACTCAGATATGTTCAATCTAAGTGACCACGAACGTTTGCGTTACCTCAGTTTATAGCTAAAAAAATTCTGCTAATTACTGGTGGGAGGTTGAGAAACCAGACACAAAGACTTACTCAGAATACCAAGAAAAGTTTGTAAAACAGTACTGGGGACTGCACACTCAAGGTTTTGTACGTTTGTTACTCCACGCAGAGTGGTACGACCCGAAGGAACTGGAAGGTCGACGAGCATATTAGCTCTATATTTGAATGGAGCAGGTATCTCACGTCAGAGATGTCCGAAATTGAGATGATATCAATGTTAACGACTCAGATGCCTGTGCCCTACCAAGTTGTTCTGGTAGGTAAGCATAACATCTCATTAATTGAGTTCAGGGAGTAACTTATTTTAGTGGACAAGCTCGAAAGGCAGCTCCGACAACAGAATCGAGCAGAATTCCGGGATCTTAACACGTGAAATTGGAATAATCAAGGCGGAGAAAAATACCGTCGAGGCGAACACGACGAGAAGGGACGTCTAGTGAACGTGATAACAAAGACACACAATTCGAAGCCCGACGACGAGGCGAACTACAGGAACCAAAATAATTCCAAGTTTAGTAATTGTAATGGTTACCGGAACCCAGAAAGGGGGCAAAGACGTTATCGCCGACGAAGGGGAAGCCAGTCACAACATCGCGATTCATTGAGGTCATGTTCTAACAGCCGCGAAAATAGACAAGTGGATAAATGTAAAGGTAGCGAAGATCATAGAAAACCTGTTGAACAAAAATCTCGGAGGTCAGAGTCGAATGATGAGGGAAAACAGAAGGCTATTTCGAGCGACAAAAACTCCTTAGACCAAAATCTACCAGTATTGACGTCAAATAGCGAAGCACTGGAAGATATTCATTCCTGGTTGGAAGCTGTGAAGTTTGACTGCCATTGCTATATTTATTGCGTTTGAACATTTGCTATTATTTCAATTTCAGCGATAGGAACTTTTTGGGCTTTTCGTCTTAAATTCATTTTAATATTGTTGGTATATAAAGTTTAGGAAAAATTAATGTACAGAGATTTATTCAGAGCAGTGCAGTGTAGGACTGGTGCATAGCGAACATTTGAACTGTGCTATGAGGAGGTTATAACGTCTATGTATTAGTGCGAGGAAACTCGGCATAGATACAGAGAAAGACATGAGAAGGGACTGATTTATGAACTTCGAAGGAGTCCGGACGTGTCGAGTGAAGAGCTATCCTGGACAGAGGGGCCGTGGTCTAGTTTCTCCGGTTTTGCTGTAGAATGAAGGATGAGAGTATACTGGGTGGTCCAGGAGGACTGCTGTACGAAGTATACGTCTGTATCGGAGGTTTCGAGAAAGATATTCTCCGGTAGGACTTTAAGTTTCCAGTAGACATAGGTTGCCATCTGTCAGTGCCACACAGTTAGCATGTCAGATTTTATATATGATTAGACTTGTGGTTTCATACAATTGACTTTCTTCAGAATGTTCAAGCATTTATCCTGACTATTATTATGCACCAATTATTTTATTAAGAGCATTCATGGATACTTCAAGGTTCACTTTCTGTCATTCTTTTGTATTCTTGTACGACCATATTTTGATGAAAAAATTGTTTCGAATAAATACTTTTCAATAGATGTTGGTATGGAACAGCGTGTATGTTAGGTTAATTTAAATGTTAGAGTATAGTGTTGGCTCGATTAGTAAAATCGTATCTTTTTTGTCTCTAATATATTTTCTATTACTCTCAATTCTGTACGTTACCAGTATTCTTCTTTTCCACCACTCATCCATAAAAATTCTTGTTGATATATGTTAAAATCTGAAATTATAAAATTATGTCACACTTGTAGTATTCTGTATTCTAAAATATGTAGAGTAAAGTCACTGTAATCACATTAACATATTTCATTTAACTGTAACCCTCACCCTTAATGTAACCAATTAACTTGTTCACTATAAAGTTCCAACCTCTTGACTACAGCCATCCAACCACTTTAAATTATGCATAAAACGACTTAAGTATTCATTTTGCAACAATGGTGGAGGGAGCGAGGTAAATAAATAAATTAATTATTATACTAAATTATTAATGAGTGAATTTGGTGGGTGATGGCTTGGCAGTGAGATGTGAGGTCCTTAAGGCATATCTCCATTTATGGATTACTCTTATTCCTTGTATCGTCTTTTCCTAATAAACTTGTTACCTTTCATCTCTAGTTGATTTATCTTCCTCTTACCGGCTAAACTTTGTAACAGTGGTGGAGTCGCTGGGTATCTGTAATATAATTACATAAACCTATTGTGAACTAGAGCATTCTGCAATTGGTATGTCAAAATATTTATCTATATCCTTGCATTGAATTGCTAATTTGATTTTTTTTGTGGCCAAGTGATATTTATAGAATTATTAAACCACTGCTTAGTTAATTATTCTAAGTCATATTTACCGGAAGTTGGCCTTGCCTAGTGACTGATGTGTGCCAGTAATTCCTGGTGTGTTAAAAGTGAAGAAGTTATGCCCTGGTTCTGTACTGCCGTGTCCTAGCTGACATGTTTATATTCTCTCTAGCCGGTTGGTGCGGTGAACAGTTGTTGGACCAGTAGTGAAGAAGGAGCGTAGTGCTTCACAGCAGACTAACAAGCATCACATACTGCCAACATGACACAAGAAAACTTCATGGAAGACAAGTTAAGAGTACCAGCTCTTCCCAGTGACAGCTTCAAAGTACTAGCAGCAAATGATGCTCATGTGGCTCTCACCAGCAACCCATCAGAGGGAGATCCCATGTACAAGGCTCTTATTGGTGGCTGGGGAATTTCGAAAACTTGTATCCGTCGCTATAACGCTGTAAGCTATAAACAATATTCTGTTGGTAATTTATATGATTTTATATTGCGGTCATGGCACCCAGTGACACAAAACAGAAAAATGGTGAGTCATTAAGAAGCTTTTTGTACGATAACAAATGTGGCAACTACAACTCAGCAGTGCGGAAAGGCACCTAATGTGACCATTGAGATAAATAGTATCATTTTGTCAAATGTATCAATACCAGAGACAATAAGGAGGCAAAATCAATGCCTGATTAGGTGCATTCACAGTGCCAAAACAATCAATAAGGTACAACTACAGTGGGAAAAGATACAAGATCAGATGAGGAATGCGAATAAGTTATATAAGAGAAAATAAATAAAATCTCTAAATGAAATAATTAAATTATTACAAAAGGATGTGGCAAACTCAATTAAAAACAAAGAAATAGGAACTCTTTACTGGACAGAAGTAGAGAGAACAAGGTCCGAGGAGGGATAGTGCAGGAAGCAAGCTTAACTACCAGGTACAAGTGAGCAACTGGTATGAACTCCTAACTAACAAGAAAGTACAGGAAGTAAACTCACCAGTCAACAGTAGATCAATAGCATCAACTACACAGGCACAAAAAAGCAAACGAAGACAGTGCAGTATGACAGAAGACAACAGGATAACAATGTTAAACAGGTGGGTAAAGCAATTGTGTCTACAGTGTTTATACTAGATGATAGCCATTTCAGGGAAATCGCAGAACAATTAATAACCACATTTTCCAGCAGAACCAAAATTTTCAGCAGAAGGTCACACAAAGTCAGTAGTTCCTAAGTGTAAGATGCTACAACCACTTGAGGATTTCAAAGAAACCTAATAAAATTGACTTTGTTATGATAATGTGGGGTCAAGTGGCGAAGTATAGCATTAAGAAAAAAACGCAAATATGCAAGAATCGCTCGAAAGGCTGAAATACAATAAGGTAATTGTCATCGACATCCCCCACATGCACGGTTTAAAAGTAAATTCGCGTGTGAACCTTGCAATAAAAGAAACAAACAAAATGTATGCCAGTTTTCAAATATTAGAAAAATTTAAGTTTTGTAGTGGTTAACAGTTGTGCCGGTTTGCTTCGGTGAGAAAATTTATTAGTAAAATGTAAGTAATATAATGTACATCCAAGTGTTTATAATCCCCGAAAATTTCCTGTGCAAAACAGCAGCACATAAAAGTAACAAAGTGGCAAAATAAGCAAATGAACAGGACAATGTAACATACAAATAAATGCAATAAAACAAATAAACACTTGCGAAAGACTAGGCCATAAGCACACTGCACAAAATAATTAAAATAAACAAAATTTAGGTGTTTTGAAATATAACTTAAACATTCTAGATACTTTAAAAATCGGTGTGCCAAGAGGAATAGTTATAAATAATAAGACATTGATTTGTGGTTCGTTAAATTATGAAATTCTTTGTATTTTTATATAAATGTTTTTCTTTTCAAATAAACAAAGCAGATATAACATCATTGAAATAGGTTAGGCATGTAAGTCTATAGAATGTATTAAATGGTAATTTAATTTATTTGCAAACCATAAAATTAATAAAGGTGTACCCCACACAATATTTACTAACAGACGTTAAAATATAAAATTTTAAATTATTAAACAAAAATAATATTATTTCCAAATAAATCCACATAAAAAAAATTAATACTTTATTTCTTTTATAAAACCAAACGTTAGGATCATGACTTGAATCTTCTAAAACGTTGTAAAGCTTCTTTACGAAAAAGATTAACTATTAAATTAATTTTAAAAAATGGTAAACTGTAGAACAGCCTTAGCTGACGATCGAAGAAAACTGGATGGATCTTGAGAGAAAATAATGCCATCAGAAGATAGCTATACGTAAATGGCACAGGCAAAACCATGCCAGCAATCCAACCAAAGGCAGAGAGATGTAGACCAGAGCAAACCCATAGTGGAAGCTGAAGCGGCCACGGCGCGCAACACAGAGAGGTTGTTACTACAACTGCCTCGTTGGCAATGTGAAAAACTTGAAAAATGTAAAGTCTATCGCTTGGACCAACTTAGCGTCCAAGACGTGGACCCTCACTGTAACACAGTGAGCACAAAGAATTAGAAAGGCATTTTAAAAGGCAAAATGATCGCGGACGAAAGAAAATAAACAGACGAGGGACCTTGAGGGACTGAAGAAGAATTCACATCACAAAACAATAAAAAAACAAACCGCAGTTTTATGACTATAAATCCTACGTGGGTAAATGAAAGATGAATAACGCCATAATTGGCTTCCTATGTTCGGAAGAACATCACCTACAAGCACGCACCACGACGACAGATCATGACTGTTCACGGCAGTGTAAATAGTGCTTAAACGCGGCAAGAAAGTTAGCTAAGAGAGGAGGGAAGGAGGGTAGCAAGGCAGCGTAAGACAACTTAAAAGATCGCCACTAGATGGTAGGGGCAGTCAGAATAGCTTACAAACTTGGATGGCACGAGGCTTACACATGCACAGAGGTGCACAGCAAGGACGAAATTTTGTGATAATCATGCAGAGTACACGCTCCCTGACACAGCAGATGCCCGCACTGTAGCAAGGAACCGTCAAAATAAAGAAACAAAAGCTTCGGCTAAGGAATGCAAAACATAGCCGAGTACGTCTGGCTATCAAAGAACATGTTACTGCAGTCTGAATCGGCTCTACTTCGTAACTAACATGTGAAGGAAAGTTTGACTGTAATGAAAAATAAAATGTACTGAAGCATCCGGAATAAAATGAAATACCTGAATGACACCAAATTACAGTTAATATAATGTAAACAAGTTATTATCAATAAACTAAATTTAGTAAACGAACCTAAATTTACGAAAATATAAGTTAGACAAAATATTTATATATTTATTTCATATTAGTAGTGACGTATGTAATACGGCACACAGTGTAGAAAAATCCATGTACACTAGTCATGTTCTTCATTTAAATGTTAAAGGAAAATCTTTTGTGTATTGGTGAGGTTATGTCTAAAAAATTAGTTCCGTCACAGGAAAAACATTGCTTGATAAATTATAACTAAAAAATGACAACTCGGAGGGTAGTCTGGGAAATGGATTGATTACAATGAAAATGCCGAAAATGTATCTCCTAGACAAATGGGTAATATGGTCAGGAAAAAAAACGGTGAAAAATATTTAGGATGTGTATAAGCTATGAGCTACTTAACTGTCCTACAGGTATTGTGGCAAAAAATATACATATATTTAGTTATGAAGTACAAACAAATTATTAATGAGATGGAACTAAACCAAAACAGTTTTTTAGTTAACTGAACAAATAAGCTCAGAAGCCATGGTTATATAGGCATTAGTAGAATTTAAAAGAAAAAATGGCAGTATAAAAATATCATATTTACCAGAATATTAAGGATGTAACTAAAAAAACTGTCAATACGTTTAGTATATAACATTTAAGTCTAACCTAGAAGTTAATTTTTTAAGTTTAATAGAACATCACTTAAATAAGCTTGTCTTAAAAAGAATGCACTACAAAGGGAATTGAGCTTGCATTTAGTTATTGTCAAGAAGTCATAGGAAAAATAGAAGGGGGGTTATATAAAATACAATGTGAAATATAAAAAGGATTGACATATAATATTACAGCAAAGAACATAAGTTGAATTAGAATCTAAAGAATGTAACTAAATAACAACCTGTATCTAAATACCTCAATCTAAAACCGTCCTTAGAGGAACGTACCTGGTATGATGTATACAAATACCTTGACATAGATAAACAGTGCAACACTTTTCTAAATACATTCATGTAAAATTTTGAAAGGCGATTCCCTTATAAGTATTTAGCTCCAGGTACTTATAATAATAAACAATGCAGGTGTATTGAAACATACAAAAATAACAAAAAACTTTATAAAATAACTAAAATAACAAAAAAATATGTACATATATGAAATTCTTTTATAATATTGTAGAATTCTGAATTTAGGTAAAAGTCATGCTAAAAAGAAACAAGAATATGATAAAATATTTTATGCTACAGATACCAAATGAACTAAAAATAGGTTTCATCCATTTCACCAACTTAGGGAACAACTAGATCTTGAATTAAATGAAAAAATACAAGATGAGACAACAGTCATCTGAAATATTTATTCAATACTTCCTCGAAGTAGCAGAAAAAACGTAAAAAATTATCTCAAATACTAATCCATTAAAAATGTCTGAGGCAACCTTTCCAAAAAAACATACATAACATTGTATTCAGACAAACAACTAAACATCACACCGTATTAATCATAAACATTCTTAAAGATAAGAAATTTGTTGGGTACCATGAAATAAGTAATATTGTAACAAAATAATGTATTATGGAAATCTGTGCTCTATTGCTCATATTTGTAATAAAATGTTTAATTCAGCAAACTTTCCAAATTAACTTAAATGTGATGTCGTTTCTCCAATCTATAAAAATGGGAGGGAGAAACGACTGTGTTGAAAAATATAGTCCAATCTCAGTTCTACCAACATTTTTAAAAATTTTTGAAAACTTATGCCAGGCTAACAAGCCACTTTCTGTAAAATTCAATTTTAACACTGACACAGTTTGGATTTAGGAAAAAACTCTTCTACGAGTGAAGCAGCTCATAAACTAATAAATGATGTATTAGAAGTACAAAATGAGAAAAAAATTCTGTCAGAAATTTCTGTGATCTTGCTAAAGTATTTCGCTGCGCAAATCACGTTTTATTTTCCAAATTGGAACACTATGGAATAAGAAACAATCATACAAATGTGATAAAATCATATTTAAATGAAAGTAGACGCAGTGTAATGATAAAATATAATGAAACAGGTGTGATTACAAAATCAAGAGAAGGATTAGTAAAACATGGGGTCCCACAAGGAACTATTCTGGGCCCACTACTGTTTATGTTTTTATATATTATATAATGTGAAAATGCTATACTGGTGTCATCTGCAAATAATAGAGCTTCAACGTGGCCTTTTTTCAATTGTAGCAGATCAATTATATGTGTATATATGATCTGCCACAATTTTAAAAAGGCCAAAGTGAAGCTGCATTATTTGCAGATGACACCAGTATAGCATTTTCACACAACACAAACCCCATATGTCTTAACACCAATAATAAATGTTTCAATGACTATGTTAAACGTGTGGTTTTCAGCATACAATCTCACTCTTAACACTTATAAGACGAAATTGATTTATTTTAGTTAAAGGCACCTGCTTCTGAATTTCTAATCCATTGCAACAACACAAGCATTTAAGAGGTAGAAAATATTAATTTTCTTGTGTTAAAATATTGGTCAGAAATTAAACTGGGACGTGCATGTAAAATAACTTGTTTTGCATTGAGGTGTTTGAGAAAATTAGTGGATGTTATAACAAACACTATGATTTACTAAGGCTATTTTCATTGTCTAATGACATATGGAATAATTCATTGGGTGAACTCCCAAGATGCCCAAAAAATTTTCGTGTTGCAGATAAAAGTAATAAGAAATCTGATTGGAGTAAAACCAAAACACGCCTACAAGCCTCTCTTCATAATTTTTTAAATCTGGTTACTTCCATGTGAGTAAACCATATTAGCTGTATTAAAATTCGCTACTGAAAACAATAACTATTAATCACAAATGGTGCAGTACACTCGTACAACACAAGCAGTCACAACAGGTTTTATTTACGGTCAAACATCATTGCTAATATCAAAAATGGTCTTATTATCTTGCTATTAAAATCTACAATACATATTTAAAAGTTAAAGGGTTTAAAAAATGAAAATTTTTATAAACAGTTAAAGGTGACTAGAGAAAGCATTTCCTATTCTGTTGGTTAACATTTCAATGTTTAAGCTTTTAAACCAAAATAAAGGTAACTCGAAAATCTTTCCTAGACATGGTCCAAGATGTAGATCTAACCCAGGTTAGTCAGTAATTTTTTTGTAATTATCAATACTCTTAGGTGAGTTTATGTTGTAAATTAACTGCATCATGGTACTGTGAAGATAAGGTAATGTAGAAAATAGTTTATACAATTTATATGTAATGTCTAAATAAAAAAAATTGGTAGGCTTAGTATGAAACATTGTACCATATAAAATTGGGCATGTCTCTAGTTATGTATCATAAATTGAATAGATAGGTATTATTATTTCCAAACACGAATTCCGGCAGAGAACAACAGTATAGCAATGTAAGATGGTTGTGGAAAATTCGGGTATATATCTTGAGATTGCCAAAATTCAGTGAATAGTGGTCCGTAGCGACAATCCCATTGAGAAAGGAATGCAGGTAACGTCTATGTTAACAGTTCTCCATGTAAAGCAGGTAGTGGTCGCCCAAATGTGCAAACAGTGTGTCGCCCCAGGCACGGCAAGTCTGTAATCATTATACTAGGAGAAAGGAGACTGTTGTACTGTTCTTTTCAAAGGCCAGTCTTATGCATTCTTGACCAACACAGGGTATCTTGTTCGAGCTAGAATCAGAAAGAGTGAATTCGATGAATCTCTGTTAGGAGAGATGGCATAACTGGATATGCACTCCAGATCAAAGATATGTGTCGTATAGAAGTGTAAGTAAATGGGCAATAGCACTCACACTGGTTTCTCAATAGTTCATCAGAGCTACTGTAGCCAGGTATATTATAAACTGACTTTGACTTTATGATGCCAGAATCAATTTCAAAGAATGTAAATTGTTTCTTAAAGATACAAGTGAAATAGAGTTTTGTAATAAGTGTACATGAGATCGTAATGGTGACTGGAAACGAGATGGGAACCTTGCCAACTCCAAACTAGTAACCAAAATGTCAACATAACCAAAAGTTTGTGAAACCAGTTTAATACACTGCATGATTCTGGCACCATTGTCGTGTATTGCAGAAGTTACATTCCAAGTGGCTATTTTAAGTCACTGACTGGAAAACAATTCTTAACGAATTTGCATTGACGAATATTTGAGAGGTCTGCATGGTAAGAACAATATGAAATATTTAATAGTTATTGGTAAGAACCTAGACTATTTGGAGAATGTGACTAATATCTCTACAGGGATGAAGATTTGGAAACTTAGTGACAAGTGTTTAGTGAATAGTGTGAACGACCATCAGGGTACTTGCGCAAGTGTGAGTTGTGCTTAGGAGGGTGAGCAATAATTGTATTGTCCCTTTGTTACGGGTCAAAGGGATTCATCTCAGTGTATCACACATCATTGCGGTCACATCAAAAGAAGCAAGAGGGCTATGTCCTGGTGGGCATAAATTATATGAAGGCCCGATAGTCATGGGTGGGCAAGGCAAAGAGACCATTAAAATGGTCAATCTAGTTGCTGAGGACAGTCATGTGCCTCAGAGAGAGCCTAAAAGTGTAACAAGCCTGGTCAAAATTGTGAACATTAGTAAAGACATGCTTGTTGTGCTAAGGAGAACTTTACTAAGGTATGCCATATTATTAGCTGATATTTTTGGAGTACTATAGGTGAGAAGTAATGTACCCAGTTTATGCAGATGTTCTGTTGATTGTGCTGATTTGGATTGTGATTTGTGCGAGTTGCTGTTGCCACAAAATAATATAGAAGCACAGAGAATTATCAATACAATCCCTGTAAATTTGAATACGTGTTCGCTTCTATGCTCCGAAACTTCGGTAACTTCAATTCTGATAGCCAAGTTGTATGATGTAGTGCATGCAGTGTTAACCCCGAGGTCAAGGAACAGGTCAATTCTTGTCAGTGTATTTCATATCACCCTAGAGATATTAATGTTGTTGAAGTTATTCCGAGTCAGAGAAACCACTAATGTAGTATATATTAGTATGTTCTGGGTCAAGGGGATGAAGCCACTGATAACGTCACAGCCGCGATCTTGGACGATATAATTTTCCAGCTTTTCCCTCAAAATGCCGATATTTTCCCTCAAAACCATTAAAATTTCACATTTTCCCTTAAAAATTTCCATTTTTTCCTCAAAATGTCCCAAATTGCCCTCAACATTTTATCAGAAAGTTAAACAAATACTCAACATTATCGTATCGCTCAATCAGGCTAAAGGAGGCTGAATACGGACCAAAAGGTAGCCTGAATGAGCAATATTTCTTATCGATCATCTGGAATTTATATTTTCGCCGGCTGTTAGTCTTCTTGATCTATCATTCCATTTATACTTTACCATTTCGCATCTACATTACTATTCCTCATAATTATATTTAATATTTTAATTTTTACTCTGTATTCTACCTCTACACTATACTATCATTCCATGTACGCTCCTTCATTCCATCATTGTTATATCCTTCTTCCTCTGTTCTATCATTCCACCACTACTTTGTTCAACCCAACACTACTTTTTCACTCTACCATATGCATATGGTGAAAGACTTAGACCACACGTCCCAGTCTAACACTCTATCAGGCTACATAACATTTGCTGACGGAACACAAGACTTAGTACGATCTTACTTCACCCTGGACTAACCTGGCCCGACCTAACCTGACCGGAACCCGATATGACCTGTACAAACTTGTTCAAACTCTACAATTAGGTGCAAATCCTTCGCAGCCAGACCTAGTCCCAACTAAAGATGACTTAATATAAAATATAGTAAGATCGCCCAACCCACATTCAAATTATTTCGTCGATTCGTAAATACTTCTCAAACCATTAATTTTGAAAACCTAATCTCAGTAGCAAACAATGCTCCAGGTCCTCACTTACAGCACTTTAAATAAATGATTCAGAATAATTAACAGACTCCAACTTCTGATGTGCCTGCAGTTCTATGTGAGGTGTCATCAGTATTTTATGAGGTGTCTGCAGTTCTATGTGTGGTGCCTGCAGTTTTATGTGAGGTGTCTGCTGTTTTATGTGAGGTGCATGTAGTTTTATGTGAGGTGCCTGAAGTTTTGTGTCAGGTGCTTGCAGTTCTATGTGAGGTGTCTGTAGTTTTTTTCTGAAGTGCCAACAGTTTCATGTGTGCTGCCAGCAGTTTTATGTGAGGTGTCTAGCAGTTTTATGTGAGGTGTCTAGCAGTTTTATGTGAGGTGTCTAGCAGTTTTATGTGAGGTGTCTAGCAGTTTTATGTGAGGTGTCTAGCAGTTTTTTATGAGATGCATATAGTTTCATGTGAGGTGCCTGCGTTTTTGTGTGAGGTGCCAGAAGTTTTATGTGTTGCTCCTGTTGTTTAAGTGAGGTGCCAGTAGTACTATGTGTGGAGAATGTGGAGAGTTAGTGATATTTGTGTAGAGGGCGTAGTTTTGTATGTGGGAATGCACAGTCTTGTGTGCAGCCTGTGGTACTACGTGCGAGTTTGCGGAGATGTGTGCGGAGCCTGCAGTGCTATGTTAGATGCTTACATAATCGTGTGAAGAACACGCATAGTTGTGTGCGGAGCCTGTAATGATATGTGCGGAGCCATGTGGGGAGCACACATATTCGTGTGCAGAGCGTGCATAGAAAAAAGTTGTGACCGCTGCTTAGGTTGTGTTTTGAATGTTTGTATCTGTAGTTCATTTTGTGGTTAATGGGGGAGGGGGAGGGTTATTTGGATTATAATGGTGTGCGGTTTTGGAATGACAATTTTGTTTTATGTATGGCATGTGCTTCACAGCGGAATTTTTGTCTGAGATATGAAATATCTTAGGGGGTTTGATTAGTAAATGTTGGTTTTGTTTGGTGATGTTTGATATGTACCGGTATGTAGTTTGGTTAAACCTTTTTAATTTGCTTTTGCTCTATATATATATATATATATATATATATATATATATATATATATATATATATATATATGTGTTCTTATGGCGAAATGTAATGAGTTGTAGGTATGTTCATACTAGAAGTAGTGATGTGATAAATAAAATGATGGTTTAAATAGTTGTTTTAATGGTAGGGGGCAGTTAGATCAGTTGTT
This sequence comes from Medauroidea extradentata, assembly GCA_003012365.1. Taxonomy (NCBI): domain Eukaryota; kingdom Metazoa; phylum Arthropoda; class Insecta; order Phasmatodea; family Phasmatidae; genus Medauroidea; species Medauroidea extradentata. The sequence goes on from PNEQ01097498.1 coordinate 41,640, forward strand.
ATATGACAATTTTGTTGGCCTATTTGTGTAGAGTACAGCTGTAGAAGTAGGCTGCTGTCCTGGTCTTTCGGATATTCAATGGTATTTCACTTCCTTGATTTTACTGGTGAGATTTTGGTAATTATGGTAAAATAGATGGGTTGGTTGGTATTGATAGTGATATTGATGGTTTCAATTGTGTTGTTTTTAGGTTTAGGTTAGTGTATACTGAAGTTATGGCTGCATAATATGACTGAATGTTCATTAATTATAATCAATGTAAGGGTTGCTATGATAGAAGGTTTGCTATGAATGAAAGGCTTGGCTTCTGTGATCTAGTGAGGTATGTTAAGGGGAAAGTGAGCGGAGAGGTTGAGTTGTGCTATGAATAATGTTAGATATGCAGGAAATAGAGTGTTATGGTGGTTTGATAATACGTATTTGTAAATGAATAAAAAATTTTTATAACAAATTACAGTATAGTGCTGTGAAATTTAACATAGAGAAAAGGGACCTATGATAAATAACTTCTTACTGTAAAGTAAGGGGTTGCTGGATTGCATTATGTCAAATTAAGTTATGCTACAGTGGTTCAGGACAGATAATGGTAGGGTGTAACAGGTTGGTTCAATTCGTATCCTGTGGTTTGAAAGTTGTTGTTAAAGAAATGGAAGTGTAGATTATTAAAGTCTCAAAGTGTATAAAATAATGTAAACCCTATACAAGGTATGATCTTTGTAAGTCCTAATAGGGAAATACATTATATAAGTCTAACGTATCATGAAAAGCATTAATAATGTTATGTAAGTGAAATGGGAAATTTTAAAGTGGGATACAAAATAAAAGTGAAATTTAAGAAATATAAAAGCATTTGTTGGTGCTTAAGGAGGGTAGGGGCATGCAGATTCTAAATATGTATAGTTGAGTATGAAGAAAGTGTGGAGCTAGATGCAGAGCTATGTGCAGAGTGTGCGGTATACATGCTACTGGTAAGTAGTTATTGCTTCAGCTGGAACCAAAATGATCAGTTGCTCTTCAGTCTTTGAGAGAACATATCGGCTGAGCATAGCATGCTGTTGGTTGCAGATGGATCTCGCAGCAGTTAGTCATTCATGTCATTAATGTAAGAAGACTTTCGCTAAAAATTAAAATGCTCGGCAGCATGATGCTGGATGTTATCAGAATGCAGAGCGTGTTATGTTTTCACGTGAAAAGTGTAAAACTCTGTTTAGATGGCCTAGTAACTTGAAAAGGCATCTCAAAATATGTAAAGGCCTTCATAAATTGCCTGCAAAGCGTTATCTGCTGCAAATATAGAAGAAGTGCGAAGGATCGTCGACAAATGCTGATTGTAGCTCTCTGGAAAGGCATCCTTGCAAATTCTGCAAGAATACATTTGCATAATAGCATGATGCAAGAAGACATTAGAAGAATAAATGTGAGACGAGTACCATCTGAAGGGTTTACTGTTGTGATAAGTACCACGGACAGTACACTTGCATGGATAATTTAAAGAAGCACTAGAAACGTAAAACTGATTCTGTATCAGCTGCCATGGATCAACGGATTCAACCTTCGGCTTCTGAATTCGATAAGAAGAAATCTTCTCAGGCCGAATGGAAGAGTACCTCGTCTGTAACACCTATGATCTCGTTGCCGGGTCATACATCACAACCACAGATTGTAGTCAATGGGTTTAAGCCTAACATAAATGGCTTTTTCTCAAGCAACCTACCTGCTTTCAAGGGCAATCTTAAATATCATGTAGCGCCAAATTTGACAAGTCCTTCAAAAGATGTTTGCTCTTTCCTGGCAAGTATAAAAGAAAATATTATACAACAACTTACAGACGAGAGGAAAAACATGGTGCTTTAAAATATAATATGTGGTTGGATTGTAGCTTCACAAAACCAGAACCGTATGCTGATGAATACAACAGAAAAGCATTCAAGACGTCGAATGTTCCTGTTTATAATGTTCATGAAATCGAGAATGCTGTTGAGAAAATATACAGAAGTTATGTAAAGAGGATAAAGAAATAGTTTTGAAACGTTCGGGCTGGACCCTAGTTTCAGTGAATAATCTGGAACTGAGAACAAGTGTGTTAATAAATAAATACCTTGTCTCCACGCATTAGTAGAATACTTCAATTTAAACAACTGCAAATTAATTTGTAAACCTGGATGTAATTTATGAAACCTTGTGAACAAATGACAAACACTTTCTACTGGGAGATGTGTATGCATCCCACTGTGATTGTGTATTGTTTTCTTTTATTATTGTCATCACTATTACTTTAATTATTACTTATTTAAAAATTAACTTCACTTATTTACAGAAAGATAAATATTTAAATATTCAATGGATGTGTTAGTAATACAAATGTTATCAATTTGTTTACTTATTATGTCAAAATATTTGTAATACTGTGTGAATTTAACTGTAGCTGTTTTTATACAAATTTTATAGTGACCCTAAGCATAAACAAATAATGTATTTTTCTCATGGAGATAATTTATTGCACACCAGATATGTTAATTTTTTTTTATTGCAAGTTCAGTCAGGAATCAACAGAGAGAGAATAAAATGAAAAGTTTTGTTGAAAATGGAACCTGAAAGTTTGTATGATTAATTTCTTGTGAAGGATGAAGATTTCATGGCTGATGCTGAATAGGTGAGTTCTGAAAAGGTAAAATGAGGACAATGGTAGTAATTATAAGTGCATTTATTTTACTGTTGGATACCAAATTGTTACCACACTTATTCATGATGTGTGATCCCCACATAATAATTACCCTTACCCTCATTCTGTGGTGTTAAACTGAAACTACAAAATAACTCACCAATCTCCAGCCGGAGGAAATTAATTTGAAACTGTACGCAAATTGTCTACCCAACGCTGGGGCCCGAAATATCCCCTAGAGTTTACAGCATTCACAGCTTGAACATAATGTTCAGGCATGATAAACAGTCACAATGTAGAATAAATTACACATAAATGAACACAGGACCAGGTTATTTCACAAGGGCAAGCAAACAAGTTATGTACGAAGCTGGCAATATGGAACAGCAACATGAATAGGGAAACAATCCATCACAGCTTGTCCCGAGCTGGTAGCAGAAATTCGTTAAACAGCGAAACTATTTCCACCGAATCGACTCGTGATGAAATCATAGTGAACACAATGAAGACTCTTATGGCTGATATGCAGAAAGCTATGGCTGTAAGATTAGCTGCTTTACAAACCGACATGCAAACTAACCTAAATAATTTACAAAACAACATGCAGACAAACCTAGCAGATGTACAAACCAACATATCTACTATACAGGTATACATAGCTCAGGTACAATCGGAGTTATAAACTAATATTGCATCTGTTAGAAACACTGTCCGAGAAGTTGAAAAATCAACGTGTTCTGAAATTTGAGAACTCTTAGAAAAGTTGAATAACATTAGTGCGTCACTGAACAACCGACTGACGGCAGTAGAAACTGAAACTGTGCGCATAGCTTCTTCTGTGGAAACCATGAACGAAAACAACATGGAAAAGTTTTGTGATTAAGAACTGAAACTAATGGAGCAGAAATCCGAAGTACGGGAAATCCAAGTTCATGTGGAACAAGTTGTTGCAACTATGTCTTACATTGAGGAATAACAGGAAAAAGTACATACAAATTTAACTAAACAGGTCAAGGAAACTAAAGCTATGCTGCGTGAAGAAATGACAAATTTAGCTAAACAAGTAGAAACCCAGCTAACCACTGGCCTTCCCAGTCAAGCTGTTGGAACAAGTCCTATTCATTAGGGTACAAGATATTGCTGATGATGCACCTGAATGTGAAACACAGTCATTACAGACCATACAGTTGCATCACAGCAGAATGTGTGCACGATACTGCTGGTGACTTCTGTCGCAATTTACCAACATCCAATTAGGCATTGGACACGTGAGATCACGTCATTTTCGAATAAGGAAGCAGAAAACCCTGTGATATTTCTGTACAAATTAAATTAATATGTTCAAACTTTTGGTATAATGGAAAATAAAAAATTAAAATGTGTTAGTATAGCACTGAATAGCACTGATGCACACTGTTGGGACCTGGAAAAGTCAAATGTACCATCTTTCGAGGTATTTCAACACAAATTTACCAGCCATTTTTGGAACTCCAATGTTCAAGGCCGTTTACATTCCTAACTACACACTACTCGGTATGATCCGAAAAGAGGGCAGACAGTAGATGATTACTTAAGACTCATGTATGAACGAAGCAAGCATTTACAACCTCCTATGACTGAATCGGAGTTCGTCTCTATGGTAGTGCCGCAATTGCCTATAGCATACCAGAGATCATGGGTTGAGAGAACTAACATAACCATAACAAAGGTTCAGGGACCAGCTGATGCAAGTGGATCAGTTGGAACGCCAACTGAAAGAGCTAAATAATCCACCCAGGGAAAGATACGTTAACCGTAACAGTAATTGGCATCACGAAGACTGTGGTGGGCAGCATGCACATCATGTGAACATAATCACACTTGGCGAAAAGTTAGATGGTGGAGGAAACCATCAGTGCCGATGGAGAAGCTATGGTAATTACCGTACAAGAGGACGAGGCAGGTACAGGCACACTCCTGGGTATTACCGTCAACAGAATCAATGTAAGTATGATGAGCACGTTCAAGATGAGAGACTAAATGAACAGACTTGCAGTAAGGAACTTAGCCCACAAACTTCATAACAATTACCGAACAAAGAAGTCCACATCAAGAACTATCCAGTAAAAAAAAAAAAAACCTGAACTACAGATGAACAAAGCAATTAAAAATATTTTAGCTGACAGGAACCTTTAAATCCTTCTGCTCCTCCATGTATCCAGTCAGCAACTTACAACAGTAATGATCTTGTGGGAACTAGTGCTTCATGAAATACTCAGATGTTATATAATTAGGAACTGATGAAGTCAGTCTCTAGTCACCATTTCGCGAATTAGTTATTGAGGAGACATGCACAGTTAACTCTACAGTGATTTTGTATTTTGTATTAGGATTTTGAGAACAAAGCAATTAAAACTGAAAAATTTTGAAAATGATTCAAATACAAATTTATGGAGAATTGCTACACTAACGTTTAATGAAAGTGAACGTGAGTTCTTGTTAAATTAGCCTCTAGGAGAAGTTACAGATATAAGGGAATATTTGTGTTCGGAAATACACTTGAATATAGAAGGTGTAAACATGCCTGTTCTGTTAGACAGCGGTGCAGAAGCAAGCTGTATTTCTGAGGAAGCAGTAGAAGAGTTGTGTAAAAATTGCTTCAAAATACCATTCCAGTTCCCCGAATAAAAATTGTTGGCGCTATTTCACGACCTCGTCTAGCCTCAACCAAACAAACTGTATTAAACAGTCGAGGGCTTGGAGAAAACAAAATTATAGCAGTACTCATAGTCAAAGGATTAGCAAAGCCTTTGATTTTAGGAATCGATTTCCTTACATGTTATAAAGCAAATTTAAACTTCGGCAGTTGGCTAGTCACATCAGATAATTCCGGTGATATAGTTACACAACCAACAAGTTGGCAGTACACAGACCAGTTCGTTGGTTTGTTAACTAAGGAAAATAATTAATTTACATTGACACAGCCGTGTGACAAGTAATTTTTTTTCTATGGAAGAAGACATATTAAAAGCCACATCTCAAGTTGCAACATTAACTGCACTACAACAAATCAGTCTCAGTAATTTGTTGTTACTGAATCGAAAAACCTTTTCGTGAAACCTGGTTTAAATTTATTTTACACAGCAGTTATTAAAGTGAAAGAACAAGAACCTTTCCATTGCAAATCCTACCCGATACCTAAGAAGTATTTTCAGGAATCTGAAAACTACCTAAAGCTCATGTTGGACTGGAACATTGTTAAACGCACAAGTCAGTATTGTAATCCTATAGTGTGTGTAGTAAAAAAGGATGGTTCAGTATGATTGTGTTTGGATGGGAGAGCCTTAAACAGAATTTCTATATTGGATAGGGAAGGACCAGAATGTATATCTTACATTTTGAAGTTATATTCCGGTGTGAAATATATTAGTTCACTTGATCTCACAGCCGGGTATTGGCAAATACCATTAAAGGAAACCAGTAAACAGTATGTGGCCTTTCATTCAACAATAAGCTATATAGTTTCCAGGTGATGCCATTTGGAATTTGTAATTCTGTATTGATTTCACGCTTGGTGAAGAGTGCAAAAGTTTTGCTCGAGCGTATCTAGACGACATCTTGATCACATCCAACTCTTTTGAAGAACATTTGATCATTTAAATATTGTAATTTCCAAATTGAGAGATGCAAGTATGACAGTGAAATTAAATAAGTCTCTGTTTTGTCGATCTGAAGTACCATTTTTAGGACATACACATTCACCTGATGGTATACGAACTTCATCCGATAAACTGAAAGCTATTCAGGAATTCCCATTGCATCGTAACATCAAGAAATTAAGGGTTTTTCTTGGTGTTGTAGGCTTCTACAGAAATTACACCAATAAACTAGCAGAAGCTGCCGCACCGCTTTTTGAGTTGTTAAGAAAGAATACAGAATGGGTTTGGAAGAGAGAATACGACGAGACTTTCCAGAATGTTAAAGAACTGTTCCTAATTGAAATGGTTATTCAACATCCTGTCCAAGGCAAACCTTACAACTTATATACAGATGCATCATCCTACGCACTAGGAGTGCAGCTAACTTAAGTGGCTCAAGAAACATCCACATGTAAACTAAATTTTTCAGGACATCAAAAACAAGCAAGAACAAGACGCAGCATGTTTGAAGATTCGAATGTGTCTACAGTCAAGTGATCCTAGCGACAGAATTAATTTTTTATACTGCCAAGATCAAGATGGAGTTTTTTACCACCACACTAAAGAGAAAAGCAAGTTTCAAAATTACTGGAAGCCAGTACTACCTGTTGTGATTGTGAATAAATTTGTCTGGGAGACACATGTCTTTTTTGGACATGTCAGAAAAAATAAAGTCTATGAAGCCCTATGCATACAACTTTATTGGTCAGGCATGCAAATTTCAGTTACATCACTTGTTATGTTATGTGACGTATGTCAAAAAGCGAAGAGAGCAAATGAAAATATACAGGGCTCACCTCAGAGCATTATTCCCAAGTGGCCATTAGAAATTGTTTCTGTGGATATTTTTGGATCACTACCAAACTCACAAGGTGGGGTGAAATTTGGTTTTATGTTAATGGATGTGTTCTCAAAATTTACAAATATATTCACGGTTGTGAATGCTAATGCAAAGGCTTAAGTAACGAAAGTGCAGTTATTTGTAAATGAAGTAGGTAAACCAGACGTGGTATTGTCAGATAATGGAACACAGTTTACTGGCACATTATGGCAAGATAGCATGAAACTGCTTAATATTATCCCTACCATATGTTCTATCAGACATCCTCAATGAAACCCAGTAGAAAGAAGAATGTCTTCACTTGGAATAATATTACATATTCACTGACACAATAACCAAAAAAATTGGAGTGAGAAGTTGTCTCTGGTTGAAATGGTTATGAACCATACTGTGCATGTGTCACTCAATTCTACTCCGTACGAAATCCTAATGCGTGAACGATCAGAATTACTGAATGTAAGATATTTACTTCAAGCACCAGGTACGAGAGCGGATGGCATTTTCTATGATCAGAACAAGATTAGAGAAGAGATTACTGAAGAATATACACAGCAATAAAAAATTGACTGCTGGGTGCAAGGAATATTAATTTCTAGTGGTGATGGTTTATGTATTATTATGAGATTATAGTGGTGTCTCGCAGTGCCAAGGAATGCGTCGCTGAGATTGCTTGTCTTCGTCAATGTACGAGCTTATTTTCCTGCCATGTTGTCTAATAGGTATTTGTATATTCCACCACTAATTTGTAGCCCAGAAGAAAGCAGCTGTAGCACATTTTCTGTAACATTATTGATTGGAGTCTGACAATTTGAGCCTTTGTGAAATCACTGAGAATTTACTGAAAAGGATAATAGAGTACTGCTTAAAAAGAAGAAAGAAAAAAACAAAACTTATTTGTATACTTACAGCTAGTGCACAGTTCAAGCACCGCACATGTTCTCTAAACAGCAGCAAAATTACATTCTCCGTCTGCATAATGAAAGTGGTCTTTCCTTAAAGTGAGGCATGTAGTTTGATTTTTTGAATGTAATTTTTATCCATTACAAAGTAATACATTCCTTGGTATTCCAAGTAAATTGGCCCTCTAAGCTGATCATCTACAATTCCACAAGAGCGAACACTATAACATTGTTGAGCCTCACACTCACCATTCGCTTGAAACAAATATCAAAATACTACGACTATCAGTTATGTTAACATTTTTTTACTAGGAAGAACACATTTCTCACACTTGTGAGTTTTGATGCTTTGTTAATTTTACTTACACACAAAGTAATGTTTACATTGTTAATTGAATTTACTGAAAATCAGACAGTTTAATTGACTGATATGAAGTGATTTAAAAAAATGACCTTCTTACCCATTGTGTAAACATCGTATGGAAATTTATTTATTTTTTAAATCACAGTTGTAATACGTAAATTATTCGAAATGAATTATGTGAAATGTTACATTTAAATACTACAGCAGAATACTAATGTATAAACACTTTACACAGTCAAATAATAAAGTGGTACATTATGTGGAAACTTAGCCTACATGTAACAAGAAGAAATGTTGTTGTTTTAAAACTTTACATTTTGTGAAGAAGCGTATATTTAATTTGTTAAGTATGATAAACTAGTGGGAACACACGTGATAAACATAAGGTGACACAATTTGAAGAAGACATACAAAACTATTCAAGCATGATGTGTGCAAATTTTGCGTATATAAGAAATAATGTTGTTTCATCTTGCACCGAACATGTGTAGAAAGGCAGACACCAGACCATATATTTTAACACAGGCGACATCCTCAAAGAGCGAGGTAACCTAACAACCAGGAGCTAATGAGAATGCTGTGACCAAGGTCAATGAGAGTTCAGTGCAACCATAAAAAAGACATAAAGTTAAAAAAAAATTTAGCCTTTTAACAAGTATATATAAAACATATGCACAGTGAGTGCAGTCTGGAGTGTGTTAGGGGACGATAGCTCTCGGTGGCGACCACGTGACTCGGCTGACGTATTTATTGCAGAATTTATGCAAAGCTAAATTTCCTGTGTTCTATGTATCCTTCCCTCTACCCAAGCCCCACCTTGCTCCCACTGGCGCATGCGCCTTGGGCGACGGCGATCACAGCTCCCATGACTCATGTGTGCACTCGGCCTATTCCCGTACTGGCACCGCTGGCAACACTGCGTCAAATAATAGGCAATGATGATGATTTGAGTTGTTTTGGTTTTGGGCTTGCAATTTGGAGTGAAGAAGGGAGAGATATTTTGTGATGCCATGGAAAGTGCTCCGTTGTGTCGGCTGTGTGCTAAAACAGCCCCCCTGATGCTGCCAATATTTGAAGCTAACGGTATAAGACACAAACTTGAAATGAAAATAAAGAAGCACCTTCCTATACAGCTGGTTCGAGATGATTCTCTACCTCATCATGTGTGTTATTTATGTTCAACTATTCTCAATGCATGGTATAAACTTACGAAAAATTGCATCATTGTTTTGTGCTCTTTCTGGTTTTTTTAGTGCTTTGTGTATGTGATTGTAGAGAGGTGATGGTTGTATTTTGATGCTGTTGGTACTGTCGCTACTCTTTTCCTTTTAACTTTCCAGGTCCCGAGAGCCGCAGAAGAGGACGTCAAGATGAAGATCTACTGGACGACTTCGATGGACAGGTGCGCCGCCTCCCCAGTTTTGAACACCTACACCGACTTGAATCTTCACTTGGACAGGAGTGCTCTGCGTGCCCACCCCCTGTTTATGGACTGCCTGCTCGTCGGTGCCCAAGTTTGGGTTGCCTAGCGGCCAGTTGCAGAGTGACGGAGATGTCAGTCCCAACTATCTTGGAGAAAACCCCTGGAGCATGTGTGATGTGCTTGTTATATGTGCACCTTATTCGATGTATGCACATTCTTTACTCTCTTTCTTCAAGAACTTATATATATACTTCGATCCGCATTCTTCGCTTCGAACTGTGGATTCTTCGTGTTTATGTGTTCTTCTGCACCATTTGTAACTAGGGGTTTTTCTGGGTAGGAGAACTTGCACCGTGAGTGTGTTTTGGAGTGTGTTCGGGGACGGTGATGCTCTCTGGCGACCACATGACTCGGCAAACGTATTTATTGCAGAATATACACAAAGCTTAGTTTCCTGTGTTCTATGTTTCCTTCCCTCTACCCAAGCCCCACCTTGCTCCTACTGGCGCATGCGCCTTGGGTGTCGGCGATCACAGCTCCAATGACTAATGTGTGTACTCGGCCTATTCCTGTACTGGCACCGGTGGCAACACTGTGAGACAAATATTATATATTCTCTGGTAGTATGTTTTGTAATGTAATATATGCTTTGTATCTTTTCCGCTGGGAGGCGTTTTGATTATGATGAGGGTAGACTGCGCGCGCAGCTGGTGCGCGATAGACCAGGAGTGTGGAAGT
>PNEQ01097499.1:0-59626 GCA_003012365.1 Medauroidea extradentata
GAAACATGAAGCTACCCCAGCGTGCTGTACTCTTCTACTGCGAGACTTTAAACAGATAAGCCATAATTAAATTTGTATATTTTAATCTATAAATTAACAGCTGTCACACTTATTTTTATGTAATATTTGTACGTTTTTTAATAATCAATTTGAATTTGATAACAATTTAAAATTTTATAAGGCCTAACGGATGCATCCATTTTACTTGTAAATTTTTTTTATTAATTTATTACGTCATTAATTCGGACATACAGTATTTATTTAGCCTATAGAATGGGCATTTATTGTTTAGGTAATTTTATTGTGAATTTAAGAAAAATAGTAATTGTATAATCAATTCACTATTTTCATTTAACTGTGCCTGCAAGATTTGAGCTTTCTATAATATCAGTACAATTTCAGTACTAATGGACTATTTTATTCATCGATGCCAATAGTGTTGTATGAATTTTATTAAAAAAAAAAATAAAACAAAATATTTAATATTGCAGTAAAAATTAAATAATCATTTAGAGCAACCACAAATTTCAGAGTTCTCGTTTAATATATTTTAATATTTTCCTCTGGTGTGTATTGTTTACTATGGCGAGTGAGCCTATTTAATTATTTAAATAATTGTTTTTCTTTGCCCATTGCGTATGGTAACCCAGCATTTATTTAATCGTGCATTGCTTCCACTTTGTTATTGTTTGTTTACAACAGCTTCCTCTGGTTTTTGTGTGTTTGTTAATGTGCCACCTTCTGTTTTCTTCTATGTTTTTATTGGTGGGCATTTTTTTGTGTTTATTTGCCAGGGACTGTTGTTTTGATTTTACGATTAATGGCTATTTCAAATAATTCATTAACCTACCATACGCACACGGCGCAGTTCATAATATGCAATTGTGCATTAAGGAAAACCTTACTAGCTTAGTATTATTAGGATAAACATTAATATGTAAACTAATTACCTTTATTACAATCAAACGCATTGGTGTCTACGACCATTATTTTCTTTAAGTATACTGTCTAGAATGGAGTTGTTCTGTGGCACTTTGTAACTATACGAATTTTCTTAGTTGAAGGTGTATTACAGAGTTAATCAAATAATTAAATAATTTATTGAGTGTGCGATCTTAATATTGCAATTATTATAAGGTATAAACATTTTCATGAAATCTTTTCCTGTATTATTGTTGATGTTTGATTTTATTAGCACACATATTTTTTTCGCAACATAAATCATATTATACTAAATAAATATTTTTATGTCGGCAGTAGAGTTGATTTTACCAACAGAATGTCTGTCATAAATTATACATTTATGGATATTTTATATACAAGTATTTTCATAATTTATACTGTAGCTATTTCCGTATACGTGTGTGTATATATATGGAGAGAGAGAGAGAGAGAGAGAGAGGGGGGGAGAGAGAGAAATATGATTTTCATCAAGTAAGAGTATTTAATATTTTTATACAGCTACTAACTTGATAAAATATTAAATAAAACGAGTTATTTTTATCATTTTATTCAGACATTTTTTACAGTATTTTCAGTGTTTTCTTTGAAAAGCAAAGAAATCCTCTGCTTCTAATCACTGATAACATTGAATATTAAACATCGAACTGCTAAATACTAGCATATAACTGAAAATACATAATTACTATTTGTATAAACTACTGATTTAGATGTAAGAATTGCGATAACTTGTCCAGCTAAACTAGTAATTGCAAGTTATACTGCGTAACTCGAGGTAGCTCTAAACGTATTTTGAAGGAACTGTCTGGAAACACACTTCCTTCTATTGTGTTTTAATTCAAGCAGCGTCAAAGAGCGTATTGGTAGTTATATACGATTTGTTAGTTACCGGTATAAACTACATTTCTACATCTGCATTATATTTTTTAATGTTATGTGTTACACAGTAGGATTTAGGAAGGAGTGTGTTAAATTGGTCTTGTTATAGATTATAAAAAAAAAAGCCGAAAATATGTTTTCAATTAAATATTACGTATTTCACTTAAGTAAAATGGGAGTAACGCTGACCTTAAAAAACTTGGAAATTACATTTCTTTAAATGAAATTACGTATAAACTATTTGATCTTTCGTTTTATACACTATTCAGAGTTTCGTTGCTAATAGCAAAACGTTTTCTATTTATATTCGAATTAGAAAAAAATGTAATTATAATGTCTATTTTGATTACTTCTATTGTATTTGCCTACCGGACAAATTGAAAATACATTTAGGTTTACTTTTTTGTAAGTTATCATGACACAAAAGTACTACACTCCGCACTGAATTAGGCTGAATATATTACACCGAATTGTGAGGTGTCCAGTTATTTTATTTATAGTTTCTAAAAACGTATTTTTAAGACAAATATTGCGATAAGAATGTTCTTACGTATTAGCATGATTTTTTGTTGTAAAGAGTAATATAATTACAATTCATTGTAAAACTTTGCTGCAGATATTTATTTCAAAGTCTTTCTAAACTTATAAGCAGACATGTTGTATCCCATTTGTTTATTTTGTATGTGTAAAGAAATTGTATTTGTTTCATCAATACAAAAAAAATTGAAGTACTAAAAAAAGTGTTTTGTTGATTCTTGCATTACATTTACTAAAACATGTCTATATTGTTATTAACTATTTATTACAAATACCCCAATTATACCACGTTTTTTAAAACGAACTTCCATTTTACCAAAAAAAAAAAACCATGCGTAGTAACAAGTTGTGCTATGTAAGGGCATGATTTGTTTTCTTGCACAAACAATTATTCGACGCGCTCCAGTGTGGGCGTTTGTCTGCACAAGCTATGTCAAAGTGATAACTTCCCCAGTACACATTAACCTGTGACAATCTGTACGTACCAATAACTTGGGCAGTTTATGTTATTTATTTGTGTGCTTAGTTTTACAGTTTTGTGTTAGTAGACTGGAGCCAATACACATAGTAAAAATTATACTTTGAGAAAATCGTAACAAAATAAAGGATAATGTCTGAAATATATCCTAGCAAAGGGACAATATCACATCATATTATCTTGGGAAAAATAAGAGTCCAGATAAAGCTGTTAACACCAGGTCAAGATGCAATTAGTAAATGTTGACCTTGAATATCTCAGTTCCAGTGTATTGTGGGTTAGTGCCTTTCTACTTAACACCGTTTAAATATTCACGATTTTATAAAAGACACATAATAATAAACAAAAGTTCGCCTAGAGCAGTTAGTGAAGCTTCAACAAGAGATAGCATAGAGATGGTTATCGACACGTTTGTTACAAAAACTGTTCATACATTTTTATTAAATGTTCGAGCAAACATATCAAATGTGCAAACATTATGTCTAGAAGGTACATGCATAAAATACTTTGCGATACCAAAATTCTTCCTTTTAAATGATAGCGGAACATACTCTCAGATGCTAATAAGTATATGGTATGCAAATACAGACTAATTCTAGATCTGCAAATTATATTTTTTATTATTATATAAAGCACGCCTTTTGTCATTATAGAACAGTTGCCAATTTTATAAAATATGTATTCATTTTCTTACAATTAATATTCGCACATAGCTAAATGTCAGTTGTATCTATTATCAATAGAAATCACTACCGTAATATGCTGTTACACACCGAATATTACAAAAGTTAGTTTCTTAAATTTGTATATAAGTCTAAATATTTGCTAGAATACACAATAAAAATTTTGTTTTATCTATTGTTTTTTCCTAACCTCTTCTCTAAAAATATATAAAGAAAAACATATTCACTGTAATTTCCCTATCTTAACTCCTCATTATCATGCTTGCTGTACAATACGTAAGTCCATATTGCAATAAATGCGATGTAAATTGATTACCGCAGCAATATCTGAGCACGATAATCACAAGGACATTCTGTGCAAATACTTCTGCAGAGTGTGGACGTTCGTAAGTTAGAGAAACCACCAACCCTCTCTCGGCGTGCATTAACTATCACATAAATCAGTGTCGGATTGAGCAACCTATTAAAGGGGATGTGAGCATAATGGAGTGAGGCAACGTACATTGCGTTCAACCAAATGTTTGCTAGTAAGAGTTAAGTTTGGACAGTTTGTATATATATATATTTATGATTTAAAAATTTTATGCCGTTGTGAAATTCGCAGGCTTGTACATGTTGTGTAAAATAAGTCTCCAAGGGAAAAAAGTATGTGAAGAGGAAAAGAATCAAGTGGAATTTTCTTCTTGTTCCTCAACTTATTTCCACTCACTACTGACAAAAAGTTAAGATCAGCGAAACTAGAAAATCCAGACAGGCAAAAATAAATGTAAATGATCAGTTACAGAACATATCAGAAAATCGCTACACCAAATAAAGTGCAAGTAAACCAAACTACGCAGAAAATGACAATTCTCACTTATAGTCTTACGTAGAAATTTAACCAATCAAAACAGAATAATAGTAGGCTACATTTTTTCAACGAAGAAAGTAAAGTACTTCAAAGGTAATATTTTATAAATGAACACAGAACCATAGTAAACATTATAGAACAAGCAGCAAACAAAGAAACGACGAAAACATCATACCTACTGTCAACTACGCGACAAGTCAGAAGACTGAGATTTTTAAATGTTTGCTGCAATGGGAGTTTACAATAAGAATTTATTGGTTTGTGGACGTACGCAATTGCTCATGAGCAATGGCGTACGTCCACAAACCAAAGTCAGAAGACTGTTGTTGTGCTAGAAGCAATGTTTGTTTGTCCCGTTTGTTGGAAGGATTGTTTATCTCACTTGGTTCTCGTCTAATGATCCTGTGTTGGATTCCGGGTATAAACATTTCCATGTTATTTGCACGGCCGGCCTTACACTAGAGCCACAACTTACCAGATAGTAAATCACTAAACAGGCTGAGTAATATAAAATAACGCACCATGAGCAAAACTTATGTAGCTTCGACCAGGATCTTTGTCTCAAACTGCCCTGGCTGGGACAAGTGAATAATTATAACACATTTTGTTTATTTTGTCAGTGTGTGAAGGCCTTAAGATGGCGTGGTACATAATTAAACACTAAAAATATTAATCTATAACTGCAGCTTTCTTGAAGCCAATCTGCAAAAATTAAACAATAGCAATCCTAGACAATAGTTTTAGCCAACGTTATAAAAAAATTTTTTTTAAGTGTTACGAATTCCTAAGGCACAATCTCTGACGCCGAAACCTCGAGCATTTAACTGCGGCGCAAGAGATCACGCGTAACGAATTTGTAAGTCTGGATAAATATTTACTCATAAAGTTGGCAAATACCATTATCTAGGATTGTAATTGAGAATTTAATCCATATTGATTTCGAAAAAAGCGTACAAATCGACTGATGTTTTCAGCGTTTATTTATCTACTACGCAGTCTTAAGGGCGTTCCAGAGGGAAATAATTATAATTTTATATTTGTCTGGAACTGCGTTAGTTTTGCAGACGTTACTTGGGAGAACATTATCCTCTTACAACTAAATTTAGCTCAGTCAGTTTTCCCATAAAGGCATTTAAAATTCAAAATTTGCATGATATTAGTTCATACACCCCACGAAAACCAATCAACATATTTGAACGAAATAATTCACGGTGATATTTCGTGTCACTGGCTAGGGTTTTACGTATATAAGAACCCAATACAAAATTCTAAAAGTAGCAAAACATTTCAAAATTTCAGAAATTTTTAAAAAATACAAATTATTATTTTAATGGGCATTTATATATGTAAAGCCGTAGCCCGTGATATGTACTTTCACTGTGAATTATTTCGTTCCAATATGTTGATTGGTTTGCCGGGGGGGGGGGGGGGGTTCTACGAGCTGAGAACAAGTAAACTTTGATTTGTAAATGCAACTATGGGAAAACTGGCTGAACTAAATTTAATTGTAAGAGGATAATGTACTCCCAAGCAACTTCTACGGAACTAACACTGTTTCATACAAATATCTAATTATTATTTTCTTTTTCTGGAACGCCCTTAATGCAATGCTCCCTCCTTGTCTGTATTGTTTTGGTGATAATGATTATTTAACACAACCGAGAGCAAATACCAAAAATATATTTGGCAGTTTTGTTTAAAATGGTTTGGCCATGTTGGGTTATTTTGCCAAGAAAGTAAATACTATGATTTAAGCTAATTACGTAATTAAAAAATTCTGTTTACAGACTTACAAACGAAACCCTATAATTATTTATCTTAGAAGAACTGGTTAACACGGCACAAACCATTTGAAATGAAACTTATAAACGGATGTGTTATATCTGCTCTCGTAAAGGCTTAAAAAATAAGTATTACCGCAAAAACAATAGAAACTAGAGAGTAGAGCCTTAAGGACAAACAATTACATTTACAATGTAAATCGGATTCAGAAAATATTTACTTTTTTACAGCTGTTTTACAGAAAATGTAATTTGTTGAAACTTATCCATGCGGAATCTTTGTTGCTCTTGTATCACCACTGCGTGCCAGCAATTATGTTGTTAGCGTAATCATCGTTATTACTTTCAATAATTTAATAGTATCACCTCTTCATTTCTGTCTAACGTTTCTTTACGTTTGATTTTTCTTTTTAATTCTTAAAATACCTAACTTTAAACTTGACAGTATGTAAGTAACATACATATTAACAATACGTATGCCTGTTTACTTCGTTATTTTTCGTTGTTTCAAAATTGAAGGACTTCGCGGCAATACATTAATGTGCTACAGTTGCTTTTGTGAAAATACATAACTAAGAAAATCACTTAACCGTAACTGTAAAAACGTTCTTATATAGCACTATACTTTCAGTAACTTGATCAGTTAATTTTGTCAGTAAATTATAACAAGTATAATTCGTATGCCTACCGTAAACGATTGGTAAAAGATCATTACCGGAATATATCTAATAAAAAATGTTAAAATGTCTAGCCTAGATCAGTTATTTACTTCACCAAATGTCCCAGTGACAAACATTTTTGGTGGTGTGAAGTTGCCCAATGTCCAATTAATAATATTTCTCGATAGTTATATAATTTGCATAATTGTGAATTATTGATAACAATTAATGGTGGATTACAAATAAGTTACGAATGAGAAGAAACTACACACATACCTGTGAAATTACGACGTTCATAAAACACGAATTGCCACACATTAACTGTAAACATTATTTTATCTAATTAATTTTTTGTAAATGTCAACGATTCTGTTTAGTAATTATATTAACTTAAATTTACTGTATAATATATTCCAATATTAACAGAAAACCAATATTATGACATGTCAAATTTCAATTCAAATTTTTTACTTTACATCATGCATTGGAAATACCTTTTTGTAAGCAGTCAGCTAAAATATATATATTTCTAATTTCGCTTTGAAGATAACGCATTTTTGTTTACGTTGTTGCGCAAAACATACGTACTTATTGTATTTGAGTATACTAGTCATACTCTACACTAATTAACATTTAATTTTCGTCTTGTTTTTAAAAGCTTCTTGTGCGTATTTCAAATCCCTGCTGCGGGAAACCTTTCGTATGTACGACAGAATTTTTGCCAGTTAAATTGTAGAAAAACAAACTGTTATGATTTGTATAACATACGTTATTCCGCGAAAGATAATTTCCATTATCAGAGGCACTAAAATATGGATTGCATTATTTTGATATTTGTAGCGCTGCAAGTGCACATAGGATGAAACATTATTTACACATTGTTTGTAACTCCAATACCTTTGGAAATTTTCCAAAGTCCTGTCAATTATTACGCTGAAGTATTTTGACGGTATATAAAAATAATTAAATTTACACAAGTTTCTGTAGAAAAAATCCGAAATCAAAGTCAGTTCGTGAATACAGTCAATTGTTAATCATACACATTAATACGTACATTTTCAAAATTTTTCGAAGTAAAATTTTCTGATAGTTCTGTGCTGATAAAGACATACTACTTTATTTGATTAGTTCATTATGGTAGATCGAATTTTTCTACATACTTTTCCATTGTCAAGCCGTAATGATTCGTTATTATTTTTTAGCTCCGAACTGCAGAGTATAAGTTATTACCTTCGCTAAGAAAATACATGTTATTCTCACGAAATTATAACTTTGCTGATAATCATCACAACTAAGTAATTGGTTGCGCTTATCTCGAAACTCTGTGAACTATCGAGCCCCGTACGCTGTACAGTTCTCTCGGAACTCATACGAAAGAAGGTACGTATTTTGAACTAAATAATTAGAAATCGTAGTTTGGCCGCAGAAAACCGTAAATATGATATAATTAATGGTATTAAGAACCTGAGTTACGGAAAAAAAATCATTTTCCGTAATTCTACGAAATACCGTTATTTGTATATATGATTCATGACTGCGCGTTTTTTTAGTAAAATATTTCAGCAATAAAATTGTTATGAACAATTATCAAAATAAAAACGTTGGTTTTTTTGCAATGTGCTTTACAGACAATGGCAACACACCCTCGTACAAAAAGATAAAAAAAAAAAAAAAAAAAAAAAAAAAAAAAAAAAAAAAAAAAAAAAAAAAAAAAAAAAAAAAAAAAAAAAAAAAAAAAAAAAAAAAAAAAAAAAAAAAAAAAAAAAAAAAAAAAAAAAAAAAAAATCACCAAAATATCTTAAGAAAATATTTTAGTGAATGTAAACCATTACAAGTTATGACTATTTTTAATTAATTTAATATGTTTCCGTCCGTAAAATTTTGTAAAATTAGTACGGACAAGCATACTTTAAATAAATCGAAAGGTTACACGATTTTTATTCATTCTTTGGATTTTGCAATTTGTGTGTCTTAACACCCTTTAATTTCGACTGCATCATGTCATTTTGCAAAATTTATGTTTCAGAATTATTTTAGAAATTTAACCACATATAATTTACACGATTTCAACACGTTTTGGCACAACTGTAAAATAATTTCTTCTTAGTCAATTTCATCATTGTAACGAGGTGACATTTCTATAAATACCATGATAATGATAAAGTTTTTACGCCTGCAGGTTTTCTTTCATCAGTAATCAGTAGTCAGGTCCAAAAAATATAAACTTTACGGTGTAAGAATAGATTATGTATGAGTGAGGTTGATGATAATGTTATGCACATCTTAACATAGTTTCAATAATAAATCTTTTGGGAGTTTACCGATTTCTGAATACAAATACAGCAAATTAGAAATAAACTATTTTATTATTTCAAATAATTGCATTTGGGACAACAATATTATAAATGAGTATTGTCTGTAAATTCCCATTGCAACGTCACCTTTGTGTCTTAAACATTCTGTACAAAACTGCTGTTATGTAAGTAATATTTCCTAACGTCCATGCTTGAGGTAACAAATACCAACCTACATGGTGAAAGTAATGAGCACAGATTCATGCATGTAACCTGCATTACTAAAATTTATAAATAACTACAAGAATAACGCTATTATTTTTGGGCAGTCACTATAAAGTGAGCACTTGTGAACTTGCTAGTCATTTTCCTTCTTTCAGCGTATTTGTGTATATTTGTTACTTGTCAACATAAACAGAGCTTAAGAAACGAAGACAGGAATAAACTTCACAATAATTAACTGTCACTGTTCAGACGAGGAGAAAAAATGTGTTTTGATTAATTTAACTTTTTTTTTTAAATCTGTTGTTCAATTAGAACTGTTTCCATTGTACTCTGCAGTTTGTTCAGTTTTATTTTAGTCTTCCTCACAGTATAAGTGAAGTTGCTGCATGTAGTGCACCTGACTATGCAACATGCAGAGCTCACTAAGAACCATTACCGAAATTATAAATATTATTAAAAAAAAAGGTACAACATTAATTGCATGAAAAGTGGATTGTTCATAACCTGTTAAGCTGCATAGAGTTACAATGCTACACTTCTGGTAGATATATAAGGTTACGTCATGAGAAAATAGGAGAAAAGCATCTTTTAACGTGTATTGCAGAAAATAACGTCAAGTATAACTGTGCATGTGTTTCTTTACAGTTATCGACTGCAGTGCTCAGAAATGGCTTCCAGTGACATGCAAAATGTTCGTGATCAAGAACAGTCATTCAGAATATTCAAATTCGTGCTTAATATCTCGAAATGCACTGGCCTTGCACCTTACAAAATCGCTACAACTCAAACTGCTGGAAATGTTGAAGTTAAGTACTCAATTCCAGCAGCAATTTACGGTGGTCAAGCATCATAACACTTGTAGAGATTAAGTACAAAGAAATTAACAGCATGCTTGAAAATTTTTTTGATAGTGTTGTGACTACAGAAGCGGTGGAAAATGAGGAAATGTACAAGAACTCGGAAGAATGTCGTGTCTGCCATATTGTAACAGAGTTAAACAGATTGGAACCAGAACTTTTACAAGAAGATAAAATTTTAGAATGCGTTCCAGACATGACAATACACACTCTGGCAAAATATCACCATAGACTGACAGACGTAACAACAATTATCAATAATATGTACGGGCTGGTTACACTTCTGGAAATGTTTACCACATTCTTACAAATCACAACGGCTGTTTATTTTGCTATTCAAATAACAGCTGACCCGAGCTTTGTAAATGGTTATGGATTTTACTACTATTGTTTCACGACTATTTGTGTTTCATGGACGGTTATAAGCTTCGCGAAATCATCCTTCACTATCCAACTATGTAACAATGTAAGAGCGGAGTCTATAGACACTGTACGTATTGCCAATGAGTTACTGTTGACAAGAGGCCTGAGTGTAGAAGATAAGGAACGACTGAAGATGTTGGTAAGTCAAGTCCGCAGTAGAGAGGTGACCTTCACTGCTACTGGTTACATAACACTCGACTATGCCTTCTTGTCATCCATGCTAGGAGCTGTGGCTACCTATATAATTGTTCTACTTCAGTTTGGCTGAAAACTACTGTTTCAGACAGCCGTATCTGGGAATATACCAACCATAGTCACAGTGGATAAAGACATTGCAAGCTACAATGTCATGCTCATAAAAATAAATAATAAAAATTATTTGTATTTTAAAAAAATTCCGAAACTAAAAATAAACATTTTAAAAATTCAATAAATTTTTTTAAAAATACAAATGATTTTTATTCTTTATTTCTAAGAGCATGACATTGTAGTCTGTAATGTCTTCATCCACTGTGATTTTTTTGAGTTTGGTATATCCGTTGGTTTTCGTGTGGTCGTTCAAACGGAAATATGCAAAATATGACTTTAACAAGCCATTACGTGAAAACTATGAGAGATAAAAAAATTTCATGAGAGCCAAATTTAGTCACATTTTGTGTCTAAAATAAGAAAAAAATATCTGGTACAAATAAAATATTAAAAAAATGGTGATGAAAATTGCGGTAGACCGCGCCCTTAAAAATTAGTGCTAAGTATCTAAGCACCTCCACGTTTTCTGTGACTCAGTTTTTGAAAAGGATAATGGTGTGTTAAGTATTATAAACACTTAATTGTGTGTACCTGTGAATCTACCCTGACGATCAAAAGTGGAAATCTATAATCGTTGGCCACATTCGCTGGAAAGCAAGTTCTTGTGCATAGGCGGTTCGGGATGAAGTGAACACTCAAAATAGCCCTGCGGAAGTTCTATTTGCAGCAAATTTGAATCTTTCCGCGCGTAACGGCTAACGACGGTAAATGTTTAACCTATATGGACACGTCACTTAATGTTTGCACGTGTAAGATACATTGTACAGTTCGATAAAAACAGTTAATTAATTATATAAAATACAATATGATCAATTTCAGTTGATTTTCTTTCAGTAATGTTGTAGTTATACATGAAAATACACGGAACTATATTACGTAATTTCGCTGACAACCATACAAGTAATAAGACAACTATAGTTTATGATGAATTATATGCAGTAACGTGTGATATTTTTCAAATGTTAAATTTTAGTTCTCACATTATCCCGGACGACCCATAAGAAACTATTTTAACATAGTTTTATTTCTAACGCAAGCTTTCACAAAATACTAAATGTGATTTACAATTTATGTATTTCTAACAGTTTCGTGCTCGGGTCATGTGCGATACCCGTAACATTGCAATCACAGCGTGAAGTGATCATGTACTAATTTATTCGTCCAAATTAAATTTTTTTTATTGGATAGTATGAAGGATTGTTGTTTACACAAGCTGTATTATTTTGCACTTACAATGCACGATGTTGTTTGACCTTATACTGTACAGTATTAAGGTATTTTCGCATAGAATTGTGTTATGTGCAAATAGCCTGTCAAAATATAATTTATAAAACAATTGGTTTCGTAAGTTTTAAGAAAATTAATTGATATGTTAACTTGATTCTTTATAGCTTTTTGGAAGAATGCCTGATTAGCAGTTTGCAGTTTTCCTTGTGTGCTGTTGACCTCAGTATATATTACTTATTAGCAAGAAAACAATGTACACATTCTTATTAAAATCATTTTTATAAGCAAACCTTTTTTTTGTAAAATCTTCCAGTAATATAAGCCAATTTCGGGAAAAATTATTTCAATCAAACGCATTACCTTGATTCTTAAGTATTTGAATTAACATCAAAAATGTGTACAAGTTAAAAAATAATTAATTTTATTTGATATCAAATTAAAGCTACATATAACACATAAACTCTTTTCTCGTAGTTTATTTTAGAAACCGTTTTATGGTCTTCAAATTTTTTATTTCTTGATGTGGATATATGTTGCTGATTTTATTGAAGACCTGAATTTATCTTATATTTCCATTTTAAAACGGACTTAGGAATAATATATGTAACTTCATCTCACCAGAAATGCACCTTCCATTGAGAAATGTGGGAAATTAAAAAAGTTTACTCGCTTCCTCTACTTTGTTAACACCCGTGTTTAAATTGTGTGTATAATATTGAAGATTTTAAAATAAACCTGAAATTTTTGCCAACGAAAATTTTAAACATTTATTTTAGAAGTAAAAATTATTGCAATTCTTTATGAAAGCTTATTATATTTAAATTTTATGTATTGCTTTATTATATCTTTGTACGTATTAGGCACTACTGGGTGTACATTAATTATCACTATCCACATAGTAACAGAATAAGTTAGTAAAAAACAGTAGCAACAAGACGTGGTATTTGTCGAACTCATTTTCTCTTTGGATTGTCATGGTATCGTTGTTCGTTGATGTTTGGTTGCACTGAAGTTTAGTAGGACCTATTTTATAATTCATGAGGAAATTGATACGTTCTTAACGTCACATTTAACACTGTTAAACATATAATTGAGACAAAGACAAATTACATCATTTCTTGAAATATAAGCAGCGGTTTAAACAAATGTCTCAAATTCCACATGACTTTGATTACATGCTTTAACGTCTCGAGAGCTGGTACAACAACAATAGTAAAAAAGTTGTTTATGTCGCTTCTAAAAAAATTAGTTACTTTCTAAAGTTGAGCTTTGGATCGTTACGTTTAGCATTTCTAAATAATTAATTATTACAGATACTAAATTCAATGTCTCAAGCACTATGTGTGATTAAAAATACAATAACTCTAACCCACATGGTATTGTTCACAATATTGTTCACAATCTTATACACCCTGAGAGCAGGAAAGATAGCAACAATGAAAAATCTCCCCTTTGTCGCTTGTGGTATCATGATTTACTCTGTGAGATAGCTGTATCAACAATTGGCATAAATTTTTCTCTGGGCAGCACTAAACAACAATTGGTTAACAATGAGTACGAACAAGGAGAGTTTTCTTAACATACAATTACAACAATACAAAGAATTGCATTTTGGCAGCTTACAAATATGTGCGTTTGTTGTGTTATGATTATAACCGATAGCTGTATAAAATTTTATTTCAACGTTGTAACATTGTACCTTATTATATTGTCTCTTGTTATCAATAAAAACATTTTCACCCCATATCTTTTTCTTACTTTTTTCACTGTACCCATGCTATACATGAAACTGTTACTGACCTGAAAAAGCAGCTATGTAACAAATTACCTGACATTTCTTGGCTGAAAACTTTTCAAGAGTGCCAAAAAATCTGAATAATATGTAAGTGAAGTGTGTGTATGTATTCTTCGAAAGGGGTTTAAAAGAAAAATTATATATTAGAAACTACATAGCGTTTTTTACACACAGAAAGTATTTTTCTAAACTTCATTTAATAATCCTGAAAAGACCATGTGTACACGTTTATTTTAGATTATGTATCGTACATTTAAACATTTAGTAAATTATAAAAAAATTATATTTGCAATCACGCAGCGGTCGTGTATACACAGCAAATTGTATTGTAACAACTCTGCTGTCCTGAGCGCTATCAGGTTCGTTTGGGATGGAGGACTTAGTTAAATAAATAAATAGATTTAAATTTTTTAAAGATTATTTACAATCTCTATAAACACTCTACATTAAGTTACAACATACGCGATTTACACTTTTCAAATAAACACACACAAATATTATATACAGGTCATCTCCCTAAAAGCCTAATTTACTACTCTAGTGTATAATTAATAACGTCTCTCTCAAATCAATCCTCCGACCACACAAGTTTCTATATACAGATATCTCACAATGCACAGCTACAGTTCAACCTATTTGTCCACTCTTACCCTTACTCACAGCACTGGAATAGTCACATTCGTCCACACTTCCGTAACCTCTCCTCGATCTGCTGGTCCCGCCTTGTCCCTCGCTGCCAAGTACGTTGCGAACACTCACCAGCTGAAAGACGCAATCACTCCGTCTGTGCGCGCAAGGGCCGGTATTTATAGTCGCCCGCGACGACGCCCAGAATATTCTCAGTCCTCGCAGACCGTGCTGGTTGACGTAAGCTAAACATTCTAGGTGTTGCGGGAACATTCAGTTAAATTCGAGCTGTATTCTTGTCTCGGTGGCTGAAGGTGCCCACCCATTCAGAACACCTGTGACGTCAGCTAGGTGTGAGTGGCCTGCGTCGTCAGGGGCGGGAAGATGGGGGAAAGGCGGTGGGGTGCAGTCCACTGACTCGTCGCATGACTGGAGATAGTGAAGCAGGGGGAGGAGAAAGAGGAGAATCACAGTCCGCTGTCTCGATGCCGGGGATGTAGGTAGAGAGCAGCGGGAGGGGATGGCAGTGTGGCCCGCCAGGCGACCTCGACAAGCGCCGTCGAGAGCGCTGACTCGTCACAGTATTTAATTTAATATAATTAAATAGTACCACAAGTGGGAATAACATTGGACATTTGGGGTGACTTTAGGGCATTACAAAATAATTATGTTTCGCATATACGGTAGCCCTGGATAGTAAAATTTAAATTACTTGTGATAAATACCGAATAATAAATAGTCGCATGACACATGACTGTGCTTACCCCATGAATAACCCCAATTAACCCACGGTAATCAGGGGACATATATGCTTCTGCGTTATATAAGAAAAATGCTTCACTGATAAGGACATCACCTATATGGGGCTTAGAAGAGAAAATGTGACAGATGCTCCACTTCTCTTACACATGACAGATGCTTGACTTTTACCTTCAAGGCACTAAATCGATGTGTGTCGCTTAAAGATGCACGTAATGTTTTAATAGTACCCAAAAACATTCCCTAATTTATTTTCCGTGCATTATAAAACTGTCAAATATATTTGCAGACAAGGGTATGTGTCTAATCCACATGCACAATGTTTTACAGTCCAGTAGGTGTAATCCCTAAATTGGCTTACGTTTGTATACCTCTGTATGGAGGTTTAAAAAGTCTATTAAGTGTTAAGGGTATCACCACTACGCGCAAATAACTCCACACAATGGCAACGTCATTCTATTTTTGAGAAGTATGTTGTAAAATTCCAACGCGTGTTTCTATGTTTTGCTGTACGAATCAGGTTCGTATTTTCCCAGCTGCAGCAGTTTTAAAAAGCCTTTTAGCTATTTTAGGGGTCCGAAAAAAACGTGTTATCAAACAGCGTTTTGGTTTTTAAACTTGCTGTGACACAATTTGGTGTGTGAACTCTATTTGTAGGTATAAAATGGTAATGCACGTTTAGTATTTTCTTCACAAAATATGAATAATCCCAGCTTGCTGCAACACATTGCAAGCGCAGAAAGGGAGGCCCCTTAGGTATTTCTGTCGATTAATGTATGTAGCATTTAAGAGGATGAACTTTATTTTTAAGAAGTCTACAGTTTTACAGAATTGTATTTACACATTTTCGTGAAAATTTGAAGAATAGTTGCACAAGGAACATAAAATATCCAGATACTGTTTGAATGGTCGTGATTTTGAAAATAAGACCACAATATGAGCGAAATGTAAAAAAAACAACTTGGTGCCCTTACTAAGAAGTTCATAAGTACAAGTAACGGGCTTTATGAAAATCCTGTGAATACTTTTTAATATAACTTGAGATGCAAAAACTTCAAATGGCCACGTATCAACAAAATTCATTATTTCCAGGTCTTCTCGCGAATTATTTCATGTGTACCGCGTTCGATGAAAATCAAAAGAATAGATCCTGAGACATCTGATTTGATCACAAACCTCTGAATGGCCACAGTTTCGAACATAAGAAAACGACATTAACAAAATCCAGTAATCTCACTATGGCTGTGACTCAAATAGCCCAGAGAGCTCTCTCTCGCACCCTCTTGACATCACAGAGTGTGCTGTCCGAAATTCGAGGGAGATTGGGCGAAAGGCAGAGTGAGCCAGAGTGAGCGACGATGCTCCCTCGCTGTACCATCTCGTCCACTCTGTGGAAAAAGACATCTTTATTTTCCTACATATTCAAACCATAACCTAAAACTAGAACTGGAAAACATTTACTTTCCCAGCTTTCCTTTACTCACGGTAGGTTGCAGTGCTTCGAGGGTGCATCCGAAGATGGCTGTCTCAATTTGATTGAAGAGTGAAGCAGAATGGGCGAGAGTGAGAGTGTACACTCTCTTTATTTGAGAACCAGCCTAAGTACTATATGTGTACCGAGTTTGACGAAATGCGATCTGTGTTCAAAAGTTTTAGAGTAGGAAAATACGCACACGTTGACACATAAGGCAAGCACATACGTAAATAGGCGCATAAACCAACATGTAAGTGATCGCTTAAGATTTACTGCCCTCAGAGAATTAAGCTAAAAAATATATTGCAGAAATTGATATAGTTAATGTTGATATAGTATTTACTAGCATCACGATTTCTATTATAACATGCTTCTAGATATTTCTGCACAATTTCAAACTTGAAATATACTAGAGGTGTTATTTCCAGATATGTCTAGTATATAGCTCACCATTCTTCCCCCAGGTGTAAAGGCACTGTACCGTCACTACTAACCTCCTTGCAGGATATGAGCGCCTGGTACGGAGCATTGAAGTATACCTGTGGCAGGCGCATAAGAGGTGTGTGGGATGGGAACCCAATCCCCCACCCTTTCCCACTCCTAAGGCTTTTTGTTAATAATTTAGTACAAAAAAAATATGATTTTGTTAATATTTACCTCATACGATCTTCAAGAATAATATGTAGAATAATACGAGAAATATAATAATTAAATAATGAAGCTGTGTTCATTTTTATGATATGTCATCTCCCACAATCTAAGTATGGCTTTAGTCTCTGTGATGACAACACTGATTGAATGCTCGGAGCCAATGAACTTTTTCTTCTGTTCTAACATGTTAGTGTGACCTATCGTAGTACTTCACGAAAATTTGGATAGCAAAGCGTAGTTAAGTTAAAGCTTATTTCTTTGTTTCAAAAGCAAATAACGTTGCGTGTTTATAGTTTCATCATCAACGAATCATTCAGCCATTTTACTCACATCTGCGGAACCATAGATATAACTCTCAGTCATATGTTATATCTGTGTTTAGGTACGAAAACTGCTTAAAATGCACCATTTTGCACTTCCCCCCTCTTAAGCTTAATATTCGACGATGGATATTTGTTTATAAAACTTTCGTCCCCTCCTCCCCACCCCCTAAAAATGGCTTCTGGGTTTGCCCCTGCACATACCACAAAGGAAAAATTGTACTGTTGTAGTGCAAGGTAAATATAATTCTCGCATTAATCGCAAATTTTTTACTTCACAATCTAAAAAATAAATAATCATGGCAGCTGATGCCCTAGTTTAATAGTGTCTATTCTAGGCTATGTACTCAAATGGCAGCGTCTGAACGCTTGCGCACATACGCCAAATGACTGCAGATCTCCTATAGTAACACTCTGTCGATGTCATGTTCTCCTAATACGAAGTGGCCGTCGTGACGCTGGAGTGGCTGATTGGCCGGGCAAAAACTTGGCGGGCGCGTAGATGGTGGCTGTCTGGTTTGAAAACCTCCTGACGTATTATGTTCCCCGGATACAACACGGTGATGTATTGAATTAGATGTTTAATTTTTTTTAAAATGGTCAGCTGACTATATGTTTTGTATGTACATGTGTGATGGATATTTTTATCATAGCGATAATTTTTTTTTAGATATTTGGCTGTATGCTGTACCTTGGGAACCGTAAGACTTTTTATAACCAAATTTTGTATTTTGTTGTTTCATTTAAGCACTATATTGTTGTAAGCCAGTCATTTGGTTTTTGTTATTCGTATGTTCCCGTAACTTTCAAATTTTGATTCTGTCATTCTGTTATGGGAAGCCTGTACAAACTAAATAAAATGTTACAATTGGAATATTAATTTACAAGTAACGTCTATAAAATGAGCACTATGCCATGCAAGTACAAAATTACGCAAGTTTGCCACATGAACGCCCTTAAAATAAAGTGTATGAAATAGGTATATCTATTTTCTGTGGTGCAATGGCAACACGTTAAACTCACATACAAGACGACACTTGCTCAATTAAAGGATCCGGCCACCATAATTCCTATTTTCCATGGATTCCAGACATTCCTCCATGCGAATGCGAAAGGCCATGACCAATTCCTCACTCAGTTCCTGTCGTTATGACAACTCACGTGTCACTGTTTACGACCTCGCTGTCGAAGAGACAAGTTCATTTATGTAACTGTACATCTTTTACAAATTGTCCTCTTCCAGCCATGAAACATAGTAACAGGCGATTCAGAGGAAAGCTTGAAGTTTGTGTCTGTATTGAATACAATCAATAAATTCACCATATGTTTACGGCAAACATTCAAAATGGTAGTCCATTATTTGCCATGCACAAATATTGAATTAACAGCTTCAACATTTAAATATTTCAGACAGTGAAGAATGGCCGGTATTTTGAACTCTCACAGATAAAAACAGCATGGTATAAATATTTGGTGACTGAAGAAGTCGCAAACGATGAAAATAATTATTTTTCTGCTTCTTCCAATTCCTAATCCTGAAATCATGTCGGTCAGAGATTGCTGAACGTACACGTCGAATTCCGGCGGGGTACGATTTTGCATTAAGGGCATCTGAGAAAAATAATAATTTTATATTTGTATGTAATAGTATCAGTTTTGTAGACTTAACTTTTGAGTACGTTTTCCTCTACAAAACATTATTCAGCTCAGCCAGTATTCCCACAATGGCACTTCAGAGTCAAAATTTGCATGTTTTTCGTTCTTATAAGCTGCAATAACCAGTGAACATAATGAAAATAAAAAAAAATGTTCAATGAATCTACATGTCATGGGTCACTGCTTTTCATATTTTAAAATCCATTATAAAAATTTTAGTATTTTTAGGAAAATCTAGAAAAAAGAAAAAAATTCATAATTTCAGAATATTGTTAATACAATAATATTTTGTATTGGATTTTAAAACATGTCAAACAGTTGTCCGAGAAAATAGTTTCTATGTAAATTTATTTCATTTCATTATGTTCATTGATGTTTGTGGTTTATAAGAACGAATAACATGAGATTTTGACTTTGAAGTGCCATTATGGGAGAACTGACTGAGCTTTTTTTTTTTTTTTTTTGGAACGGGAAAATGTTCTTCCAAGTGTCGTCTATACAAAACTAACACTCTCTCACACAATTATAACATTTAAAGTTTCCCCAACTTGAACACCCTTAAATAGAATTAATTTTAACCTTCCTGAAGTTAGGATGCAACTAGTTGTGTAATACACTAAGTCCTAAATTTACTTTCCAGTCCCAGCATGCTCTGAAAAAAAGACCATTAGCTTTTTTTTTTTACAGAAATTGGGCAAAAATTCTCTTTTTGACCAAAGATTCCAATTCCATCAAGCATACAAAGAATTTCACTCTGAAATCTCACACTGTGATACTTTTATCAGAGAAATGAAATACTGTTTCATTCATCACAAAAAAACAGAAGTTATAAAGAATTTTTATCTCGAATAACCCGCATAATTATAGTGAAAAATGTAAACTTCTTTTTCTTGATCACCAGGATGTAATTCCTATTTTAACTACCAGCTATATGAATTAAAAATGCAAATACACTTTAAGAAAACGCCATATCACTGTGCGAGAATTTCAAGATACAGTACCATGATTCCCAGATGTGGAATTTTACACAGGTACATTAGAACACAAATCTGATTCCTGTAATAATCTCATATGACATGTTTTTTTTTCTAATTCACTGCAACTATCTTCTTGGTGATGAGTTTTGTTGAACTGACAGCGGAATTCACATTGCACTATAACTATAGCTGCACTATTTGCAAATTGAAATACACCAAACAAATGCTCTTGTGACACTGCAAATTACTTGCTCCTTAAACAGCGCTGTTGCAGCTACTGAATAGAAGCAAAATGCAAGTTACTGAAACATTTAACTTTTCTCTACGCAGTGATGTTTAATATGACATTTTGTCTTGTATAGTTCGTTACAAATTAAAAACCAATGTGTTAGATATTCATTTTCCGAACGACTTGTCTGTTATGAAAAACATTGGTTATTTATCATTAATATGTTATCAACAAGCATATTAAAATACTTCAAATGATGCAAAGTCGCCCATGCTTGAGCTAATTACACCCCTAGTTAAAAGTATCGATAGAAATTGCACAGATTAAAACAAATACCGACTTACGACGTCTACCTCGGTAGTTAAATTGGCAGTGTGGCGTATATTTTTAAAAGGTTCTGGATTTCAATTCCGAGATAGGCAAGTTTTCATTTACAAGAAAAATTTCTTAATGCACTATGTGCCGTATAAGCTACTAGTAAGAAAGTCAACACAATTACAATAGCACCAGTTATACGGTAATGTTCCTGCATAAAACATTTTCCATAAAGCGCATGGTACTTCCCATTTCCCGCTACTAACAACGCTGGTATTTCTCATTTTCTGGACACATCCTTTTCTGCTTGGGTAATAACCTCAACATTACAGAAATTACCATTCCAAGATTGCAGCTTGTGTCACTCCGCCTGTTCGCGCGCTTGAACGGCATTGGCTGTGCAACAAACCGCCGCACCACCTCCGCGTGTCTCGCGAGCTGTCGACTGGCGACAAGTGAGGAAACGGAATAGCACCTCGCTGTGGAGGAAATGGAATCATCGCGCAAGTCGTAGTTAATCCAGTCCATGCACATATAGTATTTCATGTGCACAGAGTGATATTATATTACAGAGGATTAAAAAACGCAACTAAACTATAAAATTACCCATCCCGAACTAAAATACAGACATTTAGCGTAGGACCTATTTCCTGTCGCAACGACACTGTTAACTGACCAGCCAACCAATGGTCGAGAGCTCAGCTGTGACAGTGTTTATTTCTGCTGCAACCTTGGAATGGATACAGTATAGCAAAGTTTTCTTAAACAATGCAATTATGCTGGAATCACAATACTATGACAAACGCAAAGCAAAGGTGCAACGCGAATTAAATAACTTGCCAGTCAATCAGTCTAAAGGCTTTTATGATGTAAGCTTAACCGAAATTGCATGTGAGACGCAAAGTCAGGATAGAAAGTATTGTACTTCTATTTCTTTCACGTCGCACACACAGCCCAAAAAAAAAAAGTGAATTTAATTTTCAATCCAAATGTAAGTGAAACTAAAGTTGGTATTAAATAGCATTTTAACTCTTTCACAAGAGATTTTAGTTTGTTATAATAAGAAATCATAACGTTTTTATGTAAATGTTTAGTTATGACTAATTTCACATTCGAATGTAAAAAAACAATAAAAATGTGAAAATCAAAAACTGTCTTACAAGAAGTTAGTACGAAGTGTCCAGGAACAAATAATTACATATACAATGTTTTAGGATCTGTAACATGGCAACAATACAACATTACACAATAAATAAATTTTTTTGTGTTGTTTTGCGTCTGTTGTGCTATTGTAATTGCAGCATAACACAACGAATAAGCAGTACTTTAAAAACAATTAATTGGAAACAGTTTACTTTCGGTGACAATATGTGTCCAGTGCATTACAGTGATATTAGTGTTGGTAATCTTGAGAACGAAAAGGCAAGGAGGAAGTCACACGTATGCATATATACAATGTATTAAATTATCTATTTATTTACGTGTAACTTATCTATTTTTGAAACTATATAAATTGTACAATTTAATCTAACTACAGACAGACTGTTTTTTGTGTACTTCCTACCTATTGATGTAAAAAAATTGATATATTCTTATAAAACTTTAGTTTTAAAGTTTGATTCTACGTAGTTAACAAAACTTTAATCTAAATTACACACACCAAAGTTTACAAAACTGTTTTTAAAATATGGTCGGTAAAGTGGTGAGGTTCTTTCATCTAAAATATTAACTACGGTATTACGTACAAAGGCAAAAATTATATATGTTGTTAAATCTAATTTTGTACATTTATTGTGAATGTTTTACATAATTTAAGGATGAATTTTACTGACTAATAACATATTTTATGTTCCATGGAAATATTTATTATATGCAAATATATGAAATAATTAAAAAGAAACTTTAATACATATTTACAACAAGAGTTGGAAATTTTTTTATGTTGCATTTATTTCACTCGAAAAACATATTGAAAAAAATAAACATAATGCAAACCACATTTTGCTGAAGGTAAAATTAGACGATGCTACTGTTAACTGTTTCATCCCATATAAGAAAGATTGATAGATAGAAGATTAACTTTGAACAATATTCAGTTAATCTTACAAATATACCAACATGAACTTAACACGACAAATAACTGTATGATGAAAATAATACAAAATATTTTCTAATCTGTTCATTACATAACCGTACATTTTTTCTGAAACGTCTTTTCATTTAGATAGTTAAATGTTTTCTTGTTTGGAAAAATTTTTTGCTAATGTACTGCACCTGTTTATTTACAAATAATCCAACTGAAGGAGGACAATGATGTATGTAGCCACAGCACCCAACATGGATGACAAGAAGGCATAGTCAAGTGTTATGTAACCAGTAGCAGTGAAGGTCACCTCTCTACTGCGGACTTGACATACCAACATCTTCAGTTGTTCCTTATCTTCTACACTTAGGTCTCTTGTCAACAGTAACTCATTGGCAATACGTACAGTGTCTAGAGACTCCGCTCTTGCGTTGCTACATAAATATATAATAAAGTATGTTCTAACAATGTTTAACACTGCCAATGAAATACACAGAATCATGTAACCACAGTTCTTAAATCTATAGTAATTTATTTTGCTCATTTCTGCCATTAAGCTAATTGTGAAAACGACTGATGTCGTAATTTGGACAAACGTGGTAAACATGTCCAGAAGCATCATTATCCCATGCATTTTATTGATTAATATTGTTATATCTGTTAGTCTGTTATGAACTGTTGCAAGGGTGAGTATGTTTACGTCCTGCTCACACCCTAAAGTTTCCACATGCTGTAAACATTCTGGTTCCAATAAGTTTGGCTCTGTTCTAATATGGTTAAAATTTTTATCTTCTAAGGATGTGTGTTGCATTCTCGTCACAATACTGTCAAAAAAATTTTCGAGCATACTGTTTAATATTTTAAACTTTATCTCAATCAGTTTGATAGTAATTGCCCGTTGCACAAAAAATACAAAGTTAATGACGACAACTGTCACATTTCCTACAATATGTGCAAAGCTGAAACTGTACTGCACAGAGGAAAAAATATATGTGATTGTGAAAGCAATGAAACCAATTAGTATAACACTAAAGGTTACAAACATGATTTTAAGTGGTTTTATGTGAGAGCTTCTTAAACCTTTTACAAGAACAGTATCAACACTGATTACAATATTAACTAAATGTTTAATGTGACGCAAATTAAATATTAGGTTCACAACAGTAATGGAAGCCGCAGTCAAATTCAATAAAATCAAATTAATAACTGCAGCAATGTCTACCTTCAATTTTTTAGATGAAAATGAGTCTTTAACCATGAAATCTATAAAACCATAAAAAGTAACAATTATTAGCAAGCAGCTGTAAACTGTTGCAGGGAATGAATAACTAACATTACTAATTTCACCTACGCGAGAAAAGGTAAGTTTGAAAGGTGCAAGCCCAGTGTATTTACAAATATTAAACACGATTTTCATTATTTTAAGTTCAGTTTCTTGATCATGAACCTTCTGCAGTTCACTGGATGACATATCTGAGCACTGTATTCGATACTGAAATAAAACACAAATATATAACCAGTTAGATATCTCTTACTCCTGTGCTCTTCATAATACAGCAAGAATAATACTGCCTACAATTGTAATGCTACTAACAAAGCAACGTTGGAAACTATGCATGAAGTTATGTCACAATTTCGACAAGCAGGGTTGACTATTTACGAAACGTACTTCTCAACAACACAAATTCAACTATGCTCAAATTCTCATTGTGTGGTTCCAACAAGTTGGTGCCACTGCCCACACATCCAGGGCATCAATGAACGTCTCAGGGCTCAGCCACAGTATCTACATGGAATTTTATTATTTTCCACGTTTTTCAAATACTGAGAATAAAAGTGCTAAATCATTGATTACAGAGCAAATTCTATTTGCTTTGCACAACTGAGCTGTTAACATATGTTTACACTTCAATCAGTTCAGCAAATTATTACTGTAACACAAAAAAAAAATCTTAAGACTGATTTTGGCATAATTATACATTAACACTTCAACCAAGAGACGTGTATTTGTAATACGGTATATCCATGATTTTACATTCCCCTGAATTACATTTTCCCCTTAAATAAACCATTTTTTCTTGTTCCCATTATTTTCCCTATGCTAACAATGTATTGTAATTCTGCCATTTATACTTCAGTTGATACTTGCTGCAACTGATTTACTCTCATTTTACATAAAGGTAACCATATTTTCCCTCCACGTACAAATTAAAAGTTGATATCATGAGAAGAAGATGAAATTTCGCCAGAGAGAAAACTTTAGACTCTACCTATGTACGTGTACAAAACGTTTTAAAAACAGAAGGGCAATTTCATCAAAGTTAGTATTATAAATCATGCCTTTTCTTAATCTACGCCCAGTAGCGTGTTGAGCTAACCAAATTTTTTTGTTAGAATATTGATTATATTTTACTCAAGACATGTTGAGGTCACATATTTCATCTGTGCTGCAATTATTAATTAAACTTGTAAATATTTTTGGTTAATAGATATTTTGTAACAGTTTTTGTTATTTCCCTCCATTTACACTTTCCCCTTAGTTACACCATTTTTCATTTGTCTCTTGGAAAGTGTAATATAGGGGTTCTACTGAACAAGTTAACATAATTCGCGGTACAGACGCATATTTTACATTTTTCGTCTCGTAATTAAAAAATGAAACATAAAATAATCCAACATGGTGAGAAAGGTGTTTCCAGAGCATCTTAACTGCATACGTTGTGACTGTACATAGCCAACCTCCTCTCTGATTTCACACATTGTGAACTATTTCTCTGGTGCTACCTGTAAGAATAAGCCTACCAACATAAGATGCCAAAACTGTGCGACATGACCCATCGAAAATCACAGCATTACCCCCAGACATGACAAGGTGAATAGTTCAGAACATCAGGCTGACTTCTCAAGTGCAGTGAAATGGACTGTCACCATTCAGAAGATACTATATTTTATTTTCAAAATAACGTAACGGTGTATGAGTCTGTAATATAAATTATCTGTGCTGCTCGTCACACCATAGATATATTTAAATACTCTCTAGACTTTGTTACTTAACATTAAATATAATTTTAACTACGGATTTTGTGATACTTGTATTATAAATGTGTTTTTACTATTATTTGACATTTAAATTATCTTTGTGTGGTAAAATATAACAATAAATATAGCAAGTCAAGGTCAGCAACATAAAATTATTAGCGTGGAATGTCTGATTGATGCAGGAACATTATTTAATCACGCATTTAAGACATATTTGTTCGGAACACACCCAAACAAATCCTGTGCGCGCAACTGACCGTTACATACTGTGTAGTTAAGTTTGGTTAACTATAACAGTTAAAGAATAAAAGTAGTTTTAATACATCAAAGGTAAAGTTATGGCACTGGATGTGAAGCCTGTAACTTAACCGTACATTATGTGACACATTTCCAAACGAGTATGAAAATGCAATTTTTAATATCAAGAAACACTTTATGCACGGATTTTTGTTACAATAACTGAGATATGTCCTGTATGAAACTATAAAAGGTATGATTTCATGAAATGCTGCATTTTGGGCACTGTACACTACAAAATTACACAGTTTTGCATTGTGTCCTACAGTTAAATTAAGGAGAAAAATTGTGTACCACAAAAAGACCAACAGATCAACTCTCGTAAGCTTGTCTTCTTTACGAAAACAGGATAGAGGGACTGAGCAGATAACAGAGAAAAAAAGAAACATGTATAATGTTAGTAACACATTCAGTTAGGATGGACACAGGCAATCGTGATACAACTTTTAACAAAAAAAAAAAAACAGCGTTATTCCTGGTATCATTGCTGGACCTTATATAATATGGCAGTATTAGTAGGTCAGATGTGATACGTTAAACCTCGAACTCACGTAACAACTGCGTATGCTCACTGTGTACACGTATTCACGAAAAACTAAGTTCCTCTGCTATACACAGTGTTACATTAAGTGGAACTTACAAACACATATATCAACACAAGAGGATACAGTTGAATCAATATAACACATCTACTGGTTCGTTGTAATAAAAACTGCAAAGCTGAAATAAATATATGTTTGAATAAAAATTACGGTACCCAATAAGGATAAGCCACAATTAATAGCCTAATATAATAGTCAACCATACTTTCCACAGAAAAAACCGTATCGTTTAATTTGGTTTCAAATATGTACAGTACCTTGCTTTGTAAATGCTCCGAGAGAAAGGTTGGTTACGTGTGCGCGGCTGGTTAGCTCAAGGAACTTCAACCTAATACAATAAATTACTTGATCATGATTATCACCTAATCAACATGATGGTAACATCCATGGCACATATTTTCTTAATGAAGTCAATTACTTAAAAACCTGTCATTTGGAACTGCTAAATAATGATTCATCACGAGTGAATAATGGATACGAACAGCAGCGAACGTTGGTCGAAAAATATAACCTACGTAAGCCAATTAAATAGAGTAGAGAGAATGTAATTAGTAACATCCATTTATCCTAACATTAAAGTTTGGTGTGAAGAATTTGGTAAATGCTTAAGACGATACATGATACACCATGTTAACTTAGGAACACTTACTGAAAAATAATTACATTATCTTTCTGATAAAATACAAAATATTGTGATAAATTCATAACTACATTAACATGACATGCAATTACGACATAATTAGAACATATATTATTTTTCTATCGAAAATAGCTACTAAGCGTTTTAAAGTCATCAAATATTCAAACTGGTAGAGATAATATTAAATTATGAACATGGATTATATCCTGAAATAATACCGAAATGCATGTTAATACACCGCCAGACACTGAAATTAAACTTAAATCGTGAAATAAATAACAAAATCACCAAAAACTCAGTATTTATTAGATAAAATTGCATATTTCCCTTCTCTCTCTCTCTCTGTCTATTTCTCTCTCTCTCTTTTAATAGATACAAGAGGAAATAAGCAAGGTTCTGTTAACACACACACATGGTTCTATAAACACACACACACATATATATGTAAATATAAGTAAGTTTTTCAATGTCCTGATTAAAGTAAATTCATATTAGGGACATAAATGGAACAGAGGGGAAGGAGTTCAACTCCCGCTTACCAAAAGAATTTAAGAATTGAGAGTAAAATTTATATTAACAATTTTTAATAGCAGAACATTCAATTTTTTGTAGTGGAAATTTGGAAATTGCTAAAATACCAGTACAGTGTAATATGTACCTTGAAATCCAAATTTTCCCAGAGGACGACCCCCGCTTTGAAGGGGTAATCAGTGGTATTTATTTGTAATATTCTCAGTCTAACTCCCCCCTTCCCCAAGTCTCACGCTTAACCCCGGCCCGCTCTCCGTACAAAAATTAAGGCTACACCACTGATACATATTGCTTAAAAATGTCAAACTCTGCACTTGGATGATATGAAATTCTGATATGGCATGCAGTGCTTATTATTGGTTATGTTCATCAGTCTATTATTTGGTAATATATACGCCTATTTTCAGTAACACAGCTTTTTTTATGTTATGTACTGAAAGTAAACATGGAAACCACTAAAGTATTGTTTTTTACCAACCGTAAATATTGTTTACAAAAATAAAACGATAACATCGAAATGTAGAAGTTTAAAAATGAAAGTGACTTAAAAAATTGATAACGCAAATCTAAAACATTTGTAAATTGTTAAAATTTGATGATAACATTTTTTAGTTATTTCAATTACAAAGTGAATATTTGTAAAACGAAAACCAACACGATGGGTGAGAGAGACCCCATCTCGAGGTGGCTGGCTGCTTAGTCCACTAAGCGGTTGATTCACTAATAATCCACTACAAGTTTGAAACCTAACCAAATTAATTCCAGTTAACTTGAGCTACCATTAAAAATAACTGAAAAAAAAAAACACTCTATACATTAAGGGAAGTGTAAATAAAAAACCAGTGATTTCCCGTCTGTCTGAAAGATTAACAGGTACGTGTGGCTTTAAATGGTTTGTACTTACTAGTAGCACTCGACCACAACTAGTCCTCCCGTGAGGGGAAGAAGCGTGGTGCTAGTAGTAGGCAGAATATCATACGGAGGGGAAATGTACTGCGCCTGACATGAGTTCATGCATGTGGTTAGTGGAGATATAGTGGCGAAAACAGAATACGCCAGCTGCCTGTGTCACAGTATTATGGCCTCCCCTGCATAAATTCTTTCTCTAATGCTAATGGAATATGACGGTAACGAGGTGTGAAACCTCAACTGCTCCGAGGAATGCATTGCATACTCGGACCGAAAACATTTATTCCACTACCTGAGTTATGTGCTAATATTATTTCAACAGAATATTGATTCATAAAATATTTACATTTATAAGGGCAATAATAGTGAACACAAAAGTTAAAAGTCCAAATGAAAAATTACTTAAACTACTGAAACAGGGTTAAAACCGGAATAAAAAATGTTAATAACAGCTGTTCAAAAAATGCAGCTAATATATTACTCAGTCAGGACATGAAATTAGTATTAAACAATTTAAAATCACAACTGTAGTTATCATTACAACACATACACACACCAATACACACATAGCTACTCACACATACATACACACATAGAAAGGTGATATCATAAGACTAATTTTTCCTTCAGAAAGTAAACTAAAAATTCAGTGGGGTATATATATATATATATATATATATATATATATATATATATATATATATATATATATATATATATATATCGTAAATCGAAGACATATTAACTCTCTGGGATCAAATTCGGAAAATATTCTTACATGGTATTTTGGCACCAACTTTTTCGAATGGTGGTCGTGTTAAATTTTTACGCCATTTTTAAAAAGAAAAATGAAAGGCCCATCCTAACTTGAGGATAGTTACTAGAGCCACCAACTTTGAGTGTATTTATCAGGACAGCCGTTCATGATAGAAGAGGAACGAGCTGAAGGGTCGTCAAATAATAATTTTGGTGTGAACTTCATGAAAAGAAGACTTAGTTTCACGCCATTTTGACCAGTTAAGTGACATTAATAGAGGTTTTCGTGTCATCAATTTTCAGTACCGTGCACTAATTTATCAATATAGT
Organism: Medauroidea extradentata; assembly: GCA_003012365.1. Taxonomy (NCBI): domain Eukaryota; kingdom Metazoa; phylum Arthropoda; class Insecta; order Phasmatodea; family Phasmatidae; genus Medauroidea; species Medauroidea extradentata. The sequence continues at coordinate 30,153 of PNEQ01097499.1, forward strand.
TTTACTAGATGAGTTTGATCAGTATTACTAGAGTACAGTTAAATTCGTTAATTTGCTGAATATTAGTTAAATACAGGATAATGAAACCTGTACCCAGAAGTATGAGTTCAAATTGTTTTAGTCATCCGACTGAAGTCATTTAATACATTTTTAGATTATTCAATTAACCCCGAGAAGAATTTTTCAGCATTTTCAAGTTAATTATTTAATTGAATCCCTTTGTAATTAAGTATTTTCTTATTTAATAATTTTTAACGTTTTGAATTAATTTTAACAATAATGACTCAAAGAAAATTTCACCAACTATTACATGCTATTTAGTTTTACTTGCCGCATCATTATGTTAGAATTTCCACCACCACAATATGTATAGCTTATTTTCCACGTGGTTACCGTACGCAGGTACATTATCGTTACCAATAAAACTACTTATATTTTCGTTCAATCTTTTGGAATCGTGGAAGGTGAATCAAAGGACTATTTTCTACGCAGCTCCACAGCTGATGACCGTAGACTACTCTGGGATTGATTTTCCTGAATTATCTGGTGGTAGCCTAGAAGCAGGAGGCTATAGTGGGGATGATGTACTAGGGGAACCTCATGAATCCATGTCGCCCACGCCGGTTTCTACAAACACTACACCTAACAAAGAATCCACAGCAACGACGCCCATTGCACTAGAAGATATTGCATTAATGACAGTGAACCTTACCCTCACCCAAAATCAACTGATGACCGCACAATCACAGTTAGCAGAGAGCCAAAACAGACTAAGTGACAACCAAAACCAACTGAGTGCACGATTAGAGGATACTTAGAACCAACTGACCACTGTACAGTGACAGTTTCACAAAGTTTAATGAAATAATTAGAAGTTCAGACTGAACAATTATCACATATGGGCACCCATGGCGATCTAAGCCGACACTGTGAACATCTCACTAGGCAGACTGACCAACAAGTCTCGAGGATTCAGACTCATACGGAAGCCTTAAGAGCCACAAACACCTCAAAGATCTCGGAGTTGCCGATGACAGTGGAATCTACCTTTGATGAGGTTACCATTCAACTTGCCGACCTAGAACAAAGAGTAGGCAAGCTATAGCAGTGCCATTCAAGAAGAACATAGATCGCGATGGAGGTGGACAAACTGCTTGAAAGCTATGATAGGTACATGAATGCAAAAATAGCTCATGTTGCCAAAGTCGCGAACGACACCAAAGCCGACAGCCTCGCTAGAACCACCAAACTAGAGGAACAGATCAACAGTTTGCTAGAGAAGGTTAATGATAGGGCAGTTATCGCTACGACACCATACCATTTGTTTGTGTTATGAAAAACTCATTTTTTTAAAAATATTTAATTTCAAATTCCAGAAAATTTTTATCACAAAAAATATTGTAATTTTTAGTTTAGTATAGAAGTTGTAGCCTACAACAACGTTATTTAATGCAATTCTTTTTTTTTTCCGTTTGGATATGTCAGTTGGTTTAAGTGGTGTGCATAAAACCGTAAAATGCAAATTCTGACGTTTACGTGTCATTACGAAAAACGATGAGAGACAAAAAATTTTATACGAGCAAAATTTAGCTACAATTTATGTTTAAAATAAGAAATAAACTATCTGGTACAAATATATAAATTAAAATATGACGTTGAAAATTCATGTGTATCGCGCCCTTAAAGACAGTACAACGCAAAGCTCGTCATAACATAACGACTTTTCACGACATCACGTAATTAAAACATTTTCTCGAGTATTGAATAAATAACAATCTATTTAAATTTTACGACTTGATTTTCAACTTCGTAACATAGTTTAGGCTCCAGTTTTACTTGTGGTCGCTATTGAAATCGCGCCATGCGCGTAGCTTATAGCATTAATTGCTGCAAATAATTATCTGGAGTACAGTAGTTCTACTCTAGAAAATTGTTTGTAGAGCCACGCATGAGACAGATTAATATGCTTTTAAGTTGATTTGTCAGGTGACAGAATGATTATCGTGATATCGAATTTTTTTTAACTGACGTCTCTTCTTAGTGCTTTTTATTGTTCATGTCTACCATTACAAATATACATGTATGTGTTAGTACGTGCGCATGTTCGATGGCCATACAATACAGTTCATTTCGGAAAGTGCCCATTCCAACACGAGTGTTCCGATATTCACCTCGACCTAGGTAACGGAAGCACGGAGCTTTCTATATGATTGTTAAGAACTACGTCATATATGACAACAGTTGTGAGTGTGCCTTGGTTAAAAGAGGTGCTTGTTTTACAGCGTACGTCTGACTTACATTGAATATCATAAATATCGTTCTTCTAGTTTATAAGTTAACGTGAAGAGATTGTTGTCAGCATTCAACATCTGGGTATTTAGCGCTGGTGAGGGATGATGTGATGTGAGTATGGAGTAGCACCGGAATGTAGGAGCGGGGGAAATGGGAGATCCCTGACAAGCGGAATTGATAAGTTCTGGAGAGTTAACTCATATTAAACCCCATTTTGCAGTATTTATTATACTACGAACAAGTAAGTTACGTAGCTTCTCTGACCACAGACGTAGATAACACCACAGACTGTTTCATAGGTTAACATTACAGGCTCCATTCTGAAAACTATAACGAACATACTATTTGACTTATTTCCGAAAGCAACGTTTAAGACCAAAACAATACTAAAATTGGAGTTTTAAATTAGTTATAATTAATAAAATAGAAAGAAATTATTAGTAACTGAAGATATATCAAATACAGTAACTTAATATCGCCTGCCCTCCTCCTTCATCGAATAATTTGTAATGGCTCAATTCCAAGAGAAGTTTTATGCACTTAGATATTTTTGCGCACACACACGTGCATATATATAATTCCATTGGAATATTTCGTAGTATTTTTCTACAAGGAATCACCTTTAAAATAATTATACGTATGTAATGAAACCACCTGTATATGTTATGGAATAGTACACAACTAATTCTTATTGGTTCTCTAAATGACCACAGACTATGACAGCATTTATCATAGTGGCGGTAGATACACGTTGACATCAGAAGAAGCTGCTAGTCATGTGTAATCCTTCTAGCAGAGTGTCGGGACCACCTGGAAGGTATATATTATTACCAGCAACACAAAATAACAGTCTTCTTAATTCGCGAATTATTTCTGTGCTGCGAGGTGCGTATTATGAACTTCTTGCTAGGCCATAAACTCAAGTGAGATATTTTTCATAGAACAGAGCGAGGATGTGTGTCTGGGAACTCAATAGGCGTTCGGAAGGACGCGGGTCCAATTCTTGTTCCGGCAATCTTTTTTTTTTTTTTTAAATTCCTCCAGGATAAAGCTGGATCGATATCTAATTATAATGCATGGCTGATTTCCCCTTTACCCTTATTATTATATGAGCCATCGTTTCTGCCTCTAATCACCTCGCTGTTTTTAACAGATCTACCACTGCAGTGTTGCTGTTTGGACTAATGTAAGTTCTACAATAAGTAAGATAACTCGATGTTCTTAGTATATCACGGGACAAATTCTACCACTAGTTGCTCTGATGTTGGTAATTATATCAAACTTAATGTGGCACTTATTGAGTGAACCTCGTTATTCAACTATGTTTGGTTTTACACCTGAAGTCCTCTTTTTTAAATGCCAATATAAATTTGGCCCATTTACCGATACCAACCCAAAGAACGATGGAAAACTTTCCTTGCCAAACTCGAAGAAGTAATGCACTTAGTATATTGGTTGTGGAAACTATATTTGCGTAGCAACTACGTCCAAGCGAAACGTCAATGCATGAGATGATTGGAAAAGCATGCACATAATGCTTTTATTTTGATTTATAACAGTATATTCCACTGTAAGTGCAGTTTCTTATTATACTTAGATGGAATTTACTTGAACAGACTGTACAATACAAAACGTGGTCTAAATAAACCTAAATGTTAGCACATAAACAATTGTTTAGTTACATTTAATAATATTACATTACTTTAAATGTAAATAATAACGTATTTATGTAGTTAACTTGCAAATTATATGTGTATACTGTGATAAAACATTGAGTTGCAGAATTATAACCTGGTATAGACAAACACAGCACAGTTACAGACATTTTATATTTAATCTCTGAATATTTCTTACCATGAATGTCAATAACACATTGAGCCATATTCTTACATATAGGCCTATGCCATTGGCTTAACCGCTGAAAACAAACAATACAAAATTAGACAATAGAAAACAAACAGTGTATTAGAAGACAGTATCGGTTATTTTAGAAACGAATAATCAGTCAAACAACCAGTTATGGATATATTCATTTTTCGAGACTGTAAAATGCACTTTATAAAATTGGTGACATCAAGTCTACACTATTAATAATTTGTGCAGCTAGTACTTAGCTTCCACTTTCTCGTAAACTTTCTATCGTCTAGTCATTTTGTTTTATTGTGAGTTTACTCGGAAACATTCTCTCGCAGTAGCATAACGTTGAACATGATTCAGTCTGGCATATTTTCTGTTTGTTTGCAGCACTCTGTTACAACACGAGACATGGAATCCAGCTGCGGGCAAGAGATGCGGATCAAAACAAGTATCCACAAAATAATGGCATCTGTATTTTATGTGTCTAAGTTTGTAGGAATTGCACCTTACACATTTATCACATCTCGCGGAGGTAAAGTAATGGATATTGAGTATTGTATTTCCGCAGCAGTCTATAGCGTTTTACTTGCAATATTCATTTCGTGCAGTTACATATATGAAGTCACACTGACGAGAACATACATATCAATGATTAAATTAAAGATAGCAATCCTTTTCTTTCTAAATATAATTGCAAACTGTTTGACAGCAGATATCGTAATCTGTGTTAACCTCACATTTAACTATCGCAAATTTAAAACATTTCTGGCAATGAACGAAACGGTTGACAGAATTCTTATGAAAGAAAATATCATCTATCACAAAAACACAATTAGAAACTTATATATCAAACTTATCACTATAGTTTTCGTCGTCAGCTTGTTTACAGTCACAAATACATGCTTCATTGCGCAGCACAACTATAGTTATGCGTTCCTCTTAGCAAACATAATAATTTTAATATTTCATTTAGTATTCTTTGTGCAACGCACAATTATAATAAAGTCGGCAGAGTTAAAATTCAATATTTTAAACCACACTCTTAAGGATTTGTTTAACAATATTTCGACAACTAGTTTAAGGAATGATGAAATACAACATGAAATATCAAACGAAATAAATGCTTGCGTAATCCGGAATCAAGGTAATATGAGCCAGGGATGTCCTGGAGACGTAAGTACTTCCAATTTTGACAGAAGTTTCGAAGTCCGTAAGTTGGCATTTATTCACAAAACACTAACTGACACGACCTCAATAGTTAACTCAATTTACGGGCTTGCAATGTTCTTCGATATCTTAAATAACTATTTTCAAATAATAACCTGTGTCTGCCTTAGTTATTACGCACCGATTACAATGCTCACGGACTTTGGAAATTTAGCTGGATTTCGAAATATATGTACTTCGTGGGCAGTGATGAGCACGATAAAATCATTACTGACTATTCAGTTTAGTAGCGATGCCAGAGCGGAGTCTCTAGACACTGTGCGTATTGCCAATGAGTTATTGTTGACAAGAGACCTGAGTGTAGAAGATAAGGAACAACTGAAGATGTTGGTAAGTCAAGTCCACAGTAGAGAGGTGACCTTCACTGCTACTGGTTACATAACACTCGACCATGCATTCATGTCATCCATGCTTGGAGCTGTAGCTACCTACGTTCTGGTCATTCTACAATTAGACGATTGATAACAACGATTCAGTAATTTGGGAACTAAGCTTTATTATTTAGCACTAATATATCTCTATCTCACTTTCTATTTTTCGTCGATGAACCAACCTTTGATCGTGTTATTTTTACAGCCAATATCAATTTTCGTCCGTGAAATGGTTCAATCTTAACATTTCAGTGACAGTGATGATGCACAAACACAATGACGCCATGATAACGGACGTTATATTACGTCTCAGCAATCTTGTGCAACAGTCGAACTGTTTCATGAAACTGTGAAAATAAGTATGATTGTTGCTAAAATTTATTAGAGATGTGTAATAAATTGCAGGTAAGGTTATGAAATTTGGTTTGGTTAGAAGTTGAAACGTAGATATTTAATGTCTGTTACATTCACGTATGCTCACTGTTGCATACAAGAAAGCATGGTCATCATTCAGCGCTGAAAATATCACTTCAATATTGTAGGTCTCTCGAAACAAAGTTGCAAAAATTACAAACACAGCAAACCTAGGCAATAGTTTTAACACTTCGTTCGAGTAACATATTCCTGAAGAACAATGACAGTCGCCGTAATCTCTAACATTTAATTGGGCGCAGCAGATAATTAACTAATGTATCATTCTGGGTGGAAGTTTGCTCATTAAGTTGGCTTATAACAATATGTACGGTTGCTGTTTTATGCTTTTTCCAAAAGGATTTCAAAATCGTGTGGATTTACAATAATTTTTGTAGCCTTTATTTATCTACCACACGCTCTTAATGTGGAGGAAAATGTGTGTGTGATGTTTCTGACAGTGTATTGTTTCCTATAGTTGAATATCGAACATAAACCAAATTTAAACACTTTCATATTTAATTTATAACAGATACATGTTTACTGTAAAATTACATATACCGTCAAATGGAATTTCTTTGGACAAGCAGAACAGCTTGGAACTTTTTTCCTACAATTTTTATCCCTCACCCGGCAGCCGTATGAGTAAGAAGAAACACGAGTACCTAACCATTATTGAAAGTGTTGGACTTAAATAGTCGGAATGCACTCAGGCTTGTAACATAAGAAATAGTTACCTGGGTGTTTCAAGTATCCCTAGTAGACTGTACTTATTTATGTACTGATATGTGTGCCAGTCTTAAATATACGATTTAAATTCGCAACTAAACGACAGTGATAAAATTAACTGTAAATTGAAACGAAGACGACAATTACATTCTTACGTCTTTAAGCACTGTATTTTTCACTTACGAAGTATTTGATTGTAGCAAATAATTAAAGTGTTAAATTAACATTCTTATATTTGTTTGTCTAAACACTCCATTTTCCTCGATGTATAATAGGTTAATGAAGTGAAATGTACGTATTTGTTTATGTTTGGTCATTTCAAAGTTATTTGATCTAATCAGACTTGTTAATGTATTTTAACAGAGGATCAGTGATTTGCTGGCATGAACTGACGCAGAGCTTTTATGTTATCGTTTATAAGACTGCTCAATTCCGCGATATCTTCCAAAATTTTAATGCTTTCGTTTGGTAATATTTAAAGCTTCTTCTAATTGTAAGTTGATAATAATATCTGTTTGTATAGCATCTTAGATAACTCCGTATTCCTACCAAAAACCAATTTTAAGTTTTCTTTAAGTGCCAAAATCTCTTTTATAGAGAAGACTAAATTCAAACATATTGAGTTCAGAACTGCAAACAATGAAGTACAAAATTGAAGGTCATAAATGATGTGGTTTGATTTTTCGCTAATGAATGTTATGTTAAGTATAATGTAAAAAATATTTTAGTTAATACCTCACATCTTTATATAAAAAATGAATAGTTCAATTCTGTTGAGCAGCCTAATGCAAAAGCTTAGCGATTACTTACTCATGATTTATTATATAGACATTGAAAATAATTAACAAACTCTTGCATAAATGTGTGATGCGTTTGTTTAAATAAGCGTATTTTATTCGATTGTAATGAAGAAAGAATTCTAATTACTCACGCAAACATTTTCAAAATGATTTTATCTATGTATGTTTAAATACCAAAAGTATTATCGAGAGAAATATTGGAAAGTTTTGTAATGGTATTCAAGAAGCACCAATATAAATTTTTGTATGCGGACGTAGGTAAATTATTCTTGTAAGTTAAAAATTGTTGTAATATCAAGTTATACGTCAATAATACTTTTAATGCGCTTAGTAATTTTTCTTTTTTTTAATTTAACGTTGATTTTACAGTAATGCTTAAGTCACAGACATTCACTTATTTTCCTGAAGAGAGTTTGAATTTTCTAAATTATTGACTGAATGTTGCAAACCATAAACACAATCAATGCTGAACACAAGTGTAGCTATAGACATCCAAATAACTAAATGGACTTATGCTTGTGAACGTTATTGTTATGTATAATATCATTGTTCTGTCACTGAGCTTTATATTGTGAGGTATTCTTACAGTTACAATGTAAACTTATGTATGTGTAATTTCTCTTAAAAATTTAAACAAAAATTTTGTTTCGAAGTAGTTGCACCATGATGTATGTGCAAAATACTTCACGCACTAAAAATATTATCATGATGTCATTAATGACTTCCAAAAAATAATTACTTATTTAAGTATACTCATTAAAATAAATGTGGTAGTGCGTTTTTTCAGTGGTTTTATTTATGGTATTGTGTTGTTACATTGTACCATAGTTGATTGTATGAAACAGTAATTTGTGCTTATATAATCATTAATAATTTCACTAGTAGTAACATAAAATTTAGTTTATGTTTGCCTATGTATTTTTCTATGCCAAGTATAAACGAAATGAACAGAGTAGATTGTTGTATTTCTACATGTAACTTTTTTTTAGAAATAAAAAAATAATCTTATACATTGCTCTAAATCGTTTTCTGAAAGTATCTATACAATTTTCCCTAGTTGAAAAGTTGCAAAGTAACGAAGGTCACTGGCTCAGTTAATCTTGGTTATGTCTGTTAAGATTAGTGCCAGTAATATTTTACACAATTCGATAAATATAACGTGTATAATACTTGGTTACCATTGGTTCACTTAGAAAACTATTCTAAGAGAACACAGATCTATCCTTGTACTTTCAACCCAGAAACCTGTGGGAATTTAGCATGGATGTCAATTAAGGACAATGCACATGTCATTTCACCGAATGCAGTTTTTACAGACATTACAAAATAAGTCTGCGGTATTATAGGGACAATTTTTAAAATTACTAAAGAAATTATTACAATGTTTCCCAGTTTTGTGTACATTATAAACTCTTGCTAACTTATACGATATTTGTTAGTTTCAGTATACGAAAATGTGTTGCATAATTATGTGTGCACTTGTAAACTTAGTAATACTCTGACATTGTTTATTTAGAGAAAGAATTCTGAAACAAAACTTACGCCGGTCAAACGAAATTTTTTGATAACTGATTTGTAGCGACTTCCTGATATAGTAATAAAAAGTATTACAATCTGGACAATCTTAAATGTTTCGTGATCTCCTAATTCTACTTTTAGCATACTTTCCGAAGGAAACATTAGGCTTATTAGATCACATTTCTGTCAGTGTGTAGGTGTGTGAATGTGTGTATGTACATAAGTATGTGTTGAAGGGAGAGATGTCAATGGTAACACATATTGAGCGAATTGATATTATTAGCAAAGTTTTTGTGTTAAAGCGGTTTAACTGGTTTTTGATTTTTAACGTATTATATGATTTTAAAAAAGTTTCTAATCAACCATATCTCAGTAAAATAACATAACACCGTAAGAAACTTATTTTTTTTCATTTTAGTATATTTATTTATTTTTAGTACATTCCTAATTAATATTTAGTTGATGGGAATGGTTCTGCTCATTACAACCGACATTGATATACGCGCTGACTGGGCGACTGCGTGAAGCGAATAATTTGACACTGGCTGTAATGCCTCACTATACTATGTGCAATTTGTCACAAATGTATAAAATACTGTTCAGCTTTGAATTAGTTCTCGAAAAAAAAAATAATCCTACCTTACAATTGGCGCATAGTATACTGATGCATAACAACGTCCGATTGAAGTTACAATCTTATGAAATTCATTCTAGCGAGACGTTTGAGAAAAAAAAAACTGCCAAAAACATCATCCGATTTCATTACATTACCCTATTTTAAATTTTATAATGAGACCGGACTTATGGGATTTAGTGTATGTGTGTGTATGTATGTATGTATATATATATATATAATTTTTGTCATTATATTATGTATATATATCACTACGCATAAAAACACTGACTGACATAAACTGCAGCCCGAACCACTGGAGCTGGAATCATGAAATTTTTTATGTGGGGGTTCCCCTCACGTCGTAGGTGAGCACTAAGAAAGGATTTTTCGAAATTCGACCTCTACGGGGGTTAAAATGGGTGAAATGTGTGTCCCAAGAAACGTCGATAGAGCTCGAACCCGACGGTCTATCATCGTGATTTTTACTTTAATAGGACACTCATAAAAATTAATATTAGCCAATGTAAGGATTTTTCGAAATTCAACATTAAAAGAGTTGAAAAACCTTTAATGTATTTCCTATTAATTATCGATATCTATCGAATCCTTCAGGATAGAGAGTTGGCATTCTCTTCAAAATGCTACTTTCGTGAATACCCAAAGAGTAGTTTTAGGATTATTTGAAATTCGACCCCCCAGCAGTAAAAAGGGGCAAAATGTGTTTTTATGAATCGTCTATACCACAGAAACACAGCTGACTATTGTCGTGAATTTTACTTTACTTGGTTAAATACCCAAATGTCTACGTCAGAACTGCAAGTTGTTTCGAAATTCTTTAATTAATGGGGTGAAAATACGTGAAATGTGTTTTCGATTATTCCTCCATATCTATCGAACTAATTAAGATATCGAAGTGCTCTTTGCTTTGAATTGATGCTTTTGTAAATATCCCAAATACCATTTAAACATATTTTCTGAATTCAGCCCCAAAGAGGTTAAAAAAAAGGTTAAATGTGTTTTCCATTCACAATCTCTCTCTCTCTCTCTCTCTCTCTCTCTCTCTCTATATATATATATATATATATATATATATATATATATATATATATATATATATATATATATATATATATATATATATATATATATATATATATATCTGTATAGGGCTTTACCCTATATAAACCCATAGTTTTTCCAGTCTCCTCATCAGTCGCACTCGTGTTTCTGAACCCTGTGTGTCTACCTGATGACGGGAACAGATACCAGTTGCCGAAACGTCGTTAATACTGACTGTCTAGAAAACTACTGTGTTTTGTTTCGTCTCATCGTTTGTGTCGTTTGTTGTTTTTTCTCTTTGTGTCCGACATCTTTGTGTTTTGTTTCGTCTCATCGTTGTGTCGTTTGCTGTATTTCTGTTTGTGTTTTTGTTTTGTCTCGTCGTTGTGTCGCATGTCAACTTAGGTTTCTTTTTTATATTTTTGTTATTTCTTTTGTTCTCTGTTTTGTTTCGTGTTTCATCTGACCAGATTACAGTTTTGGAATTCCATGTTGTGTATGTATCCTGATGACTTAAGCATACTCTGCTCATTTATGTTTTCTTATCTTATTTTTAGTTTTCTTTTGACAGTCATTTATTTCGCAATGGAGTATGTCCAAGTAAATAAATCCAGTCAATATTAAGACAGCTTTTCACGTGGACAGCTATAGCTATTTATACTGCTGCAGAGTTAACTCAACTTGAATATTTGTCATTCTAACGCTTGATGACTGAACTACCTGTCTGGTCTACGAAGAGATATCTACTTTAAATAATACACACGCGAGCAAAGCTGCGGGCCCACTGCTAGTATAGTGTGTATGTGTGTCTAAATATATACATACAATGTATACAATACACACATATATACACAGTGAATACAATACATATAGAGACAGAAAAAATTCGCAGGTTCACTGGCCTGTGGCTAGCCTCCAAGAATATATGTGTATTCAAGCAGACAAGAGCTGTTCGCTGGCTGCTCGCTGACACAGTGAAGTGATTCATTGTTATTATTGGTTTATCGACTACAAGGCGATGTCAAATAAGTCAACCGCCAATTGAGAAATTAGCACGAACTTACAGTTGCTGGAATTCTAGCTTGTGACTGAAAGAAAACACTAATTTTTCCCGCCTCTTAAAAAAATATATACATATATATGTATACATGTATATGTATGTATGTTTATATATAGATATTTATATACACACATATTTGTGAAGTCAATGCACGTAGGCATACAAAATGGATGTTGGTGTGCATATACGCCATGTAGGTACAAATTCCGACGCTGTCTGACCGTTCACATGAAACTTGAAATTTTTTTTGGAAAGTTTTGCCATTCAACCGATCTCCATGAAAATTAGTACAGGTATTTGAACGCGGAGAATATTTTAGCGATATTCCTGTTGCTATAACTCAATACCAGATGGCGCTACAGCACATCAACTTCTATACAACCAAGCAGTACGTTTAGAGTAGAATTCCGGACTGAACTATATTCAGACTGCAGCAGAGGCGGGTCCAGAATGAGAAGCAGGGAAGGATGACCATACATAGGGGTCCAAGACTACTTAGAAAAAGCCAAGTGAAATATTGAAACATATTACCTCACACTTAAACACCATTACAACACAATCACAGCTGCACAATTTTATGTTGCAGCGACAAATAAAATAGTGATTTTAAAATTGATAAGATGGATAATAAATTTATTGTTTCCGAAATATTAAATTAAACTTTCTAGTATCTAGATTTCAAAATATTTCGTGTCATTTAGTTTGATATTCATTAAAATTAAAGTATGTGTTCCGAGAGAATTATTAAAACCCAATCCACTATAATATGGACGAATGTCTTCGCAAATATGAGATGAAATAATTCAGTGTCTTCAATTTGTATCATGTTCCATCTTGATGGAGTCAACAACATGCACGTTGATGTGTTTTGGCCAGCAAAATGACGAACTCCATGTTCATATTTATGAGCACATAACGGAATGTTCTAAAGCGGAATCATGTGAGTGATGTAAATAAATAAATAAGACATAGACATCAGGCAGAAGCTTGTAAGTGTACCAAAATATTTTTATATCAGCACAGAGTTTTCCGCTTTTTGAGAATTACGTTTTCTTAAAATTATTACGATGTCTTTAAGCAGTATATTCAATTTTCTGGTTAGGAAAATCCTTAAAAAGCACTAGCTTGCAACTTAACCACCAAATGTTCCCGGGAGAGGACATGTTTTCTGGAATCGTACCGGCATGTTACTATGCAGGATCTGCCCTCCTGTGCCTTGAACCCTAGATACACCAGGAGTAACATTTAGGTGTCATTGTTGAGGGGCGGAGGGTGCTTCACAGGGCTCAACGTAGATGCTTGTAGCCAGGACTTACCATGGCTGGAAGAACTGCATATATGCCGACGAAAGCAGCTGAATACTCCCGCCAGAAGTAGATTACAGTTATTACAATCACGGTGGCTGGTAGTAAAGACCAAATCACCCATTAGTTGCCCACAGCAGATGATCTTTTCGAGGACGAGGTCTATCCTACCTCTACTAAATACTCAGTGGATTTTCATCTTTGAGTCAGACTGGTATATTCCACGTCTTTACTGGTGTTTTAAATGTTCCTTTTTCACCGTCCTGTCTGCGCTGCAAACGCATTCCAGCGAGTTACGGCTACTCGTTTTTTGACGAAACTATTTAACGCAATATATATTTGTGTATCTGCAAAAGAATACGCATTTCAAATTATGTCGCTACAGTTTTAAAAATTCGGCACGTTAATTAGAAACATAATTTTTGTGCCCCTCAAAATGGCCAAAAATGGGTTTTCCAGACTGCCGTAAATGGAAAAAATAACACCCGGATTAGAAAAAACACAACTATAGAAACAAGCGTAATACTTTGAACTATATTGCCCATAAGTAATATAATGTGGTCACTGCTCAGAGTCGCGTAGGAAAAAGGATGTTAGTAAAGCACTGAATGCTGTCAGAGGAGTTTGCGCGGAGAGTCGATAATGCATTATATACGTCGGTTTGTGGCAACCTTACCGCTCCTGCCTCACACACACAAACACATCCTATCTATGGAGGCTGCTTAAGCGGGCGAGTTATGTTGCAGGGTATTTAAATCACCAGGTAAACTTACAACATTCTTTTTTCTTCGTTAATTCAGCACAAACTATGAACAGTCGCATTTCGCGTAGAGGCGGTAATATATACAACCGCGTGCTAGGATCACCCTTATAGCTCCAGTTCCAATTGAGCTCTGCAAAATACCGCAGCCAGGCTGCGTACTTAAGGCATGGCATCAGTCACCACACTGAATGTTGTTATTTTTATTTATTTCTTAGAAGAAAACTGTTAAACCTGCGATTATACAGCGAAGTCACGTTCAATCGTTTTTAAATTTCCCATTAGTTATCAGTATTTCAAGTTATAATTACTCTTCGTAAAATTTTTCTCAGGCATTAAGAAGTTGTAAGTTGTTTAACGAATCTGCACGATACGTAAGTTATGCAAAAAGTTTTTTTATAATTCTCGTCAAATGCAAGATTTCAGTTGACTACAACGATTTCATAAGCCATTTGTACACTTCTCAAAAGAAGTTCGGCATAAACTGGTTTTGTATGCAAGCGTATTAACGTGACGACAGATACAGAATTTGTTAGACAACAACACAGAATTTAATTGTAACTTATATGGTTCTCGTAGACAGCGAGGTCATCTAAAAACGGCGAGAAACATCTTGGTACAATGACAGGAACTGGGAGATGAGTCGGCCATGGCCTTTGTTGAGGAGCCTTCCCGGCATTTAGGGAAACAATGGAATACCGAAATCAGGATGGCCGAAGCCGGGATCGAACCCGGGTCCTCCCGAATACTAGTCCAGCGCGTCACCTTTGCACCACCTCGCTCGGTCAGAATTTAGTGGTATTTTCATTCAACTATGCAATGTAAACTGACACGTATGCTGTCATTAAATAAACCACATTTTGCATTTACCGAAAGTATATTTATTAAGGTTTTCCTGGATGTTTCAAAACTTGAGAGTAATTACTTTTGAAGTTTTTATTTTCAAAAATTATACACACAAACACTTACAATTTCCAAACCTTTTCTTGTGCAAGTTTACAGACTTTACAATGTAAATTAGTAAACATTAAACACATACACACATTTATGTTGTGCATATTCACTGTTTTTATTATTATATTTGGTTTGATGGACATACGAATGATTTTTGTAAAGGTAGCTTTAAAATGGTTACATAAAAATTAGATACAAAGACAAATTTAAAAAATCGGATATTCAGCAATAACAGCACAACTTTGCATAAGTTTGTTTTGAGTGAAAGTGAATTTTGACTGATAAGAACAACATTGTTAGAGTAATTATGAAAGTTGTGACAGGGAGTTGTGTGTTATGTGTGTAGACTATGAATATTAATTTGATAAATAATGTGTATTTTAAAGGTGGTTGTATTGGTGTAAGCTGTTTGCCTTGGAGACGAACAATTATGAAACATATAACTGTAGAGGACTTAAGTATTTTAGTTAAATATTTTTTCCAAAAGTATGTATGTTTTATACATGTTCTTGCAATCACAACCTTTCAACAGTACATTACCCTTACATAAAGAATTTAATTTAAATAAGAAAGGTAAATAAGTACTGCATTTAATAACAAAATACTTCAAATTCACTTCCAGGAAAACTTTGAAAAATATTTAAATTCAAGTATGCTGATTTGGTTAAAAATTATTAAGTGGTGAATATTTCTGCTAAAAAGTAAAGAAACTAATACATGAGTGCAGTGAAATTAAATAAATATTTTACTCTGGCTTAAATATCCTTGTAAACAAAACATTACCCATCTAATCAAAATTGTACTTGAATAAATACATTTTAATATTCAGCGAAATAAAAAACCTGATGGATTAAAATTTAGTTAAATTGAAATAGTCTATGCTCCGGGAAAGCATCATTCTCATTACAAATGAGCCGGAATCGCAATCCAATATGCTTCAAAATCTGATTTGAACAAATTCTTTAAAACCGCACTTTTAAAATAAGCATCAATAATAATATTTACATTAAAACATCATTCGTTAATAGTTGTTCCAAAGTAATTAGCCGATACGGTCGATAAAACTAAATTAAAAGCACAAATGCATCTGCGTCACTGCGGCGTCAGTTCTCACGATCCGTTGATGACGTCGGCTGGCTTCAAAGCAAATTCTTGTTCACTACAAAATAAATAATAACACAGCACGTTGGGCCTCGTTACATCATGCCCGCATCTGTCCTGGCCTGAATTACAATCCTACATCACAAAAACTACAAAATGCTGTAGAATGACGCCGGTTAGAAAGCATATGCCTGCGAACTGAAATAAGGCAACCCGCGCCATTCAAAAACCAACCGCAACTCATAATCTTGAACCCCTCGCCACGAGCATTGTAGTTTCAAAGGGATACTGGCTCCAAACTAAAAACCTGCTTTGGGTGAGAGTTGACGAAAAACATAACAAAAATAAATAAAACGAAATAGGGAGACATAAAAAAAAATTACAAAATCCTTAAAAAACAGAAATAAAATAAAATAATGTGATTCCTATAACTTAAAATCTCCTCATAGAAGTAAATCTTGCTGCCTAAGAGCGTTCACTAAGAAACCTTCTTTACTTGGCAAACGAAAAATATTACACATATATTAAAATATAATGTCTACTGTTACTAACAATATAATTTAAGAAAATTCCAATGAAAAATATAATGAAAATGATTGGCATTACAATATTTAAAACAAATAAGAGTATATAAATTAAACATATTGTTGCGTGCCATGTTCCTGGAGGCCAGTGGTCGGCGGCTGTTTCGTAACACCTTGAAGGCTGGCCGATGACTCAAAGACCGGGTGGCTCATAGTGGGAATCCCGCCGAAACTACGTCATAGATACCTGTCCCAACTGCGTCTTAACCCTTCGAGGGCGGCCTACGTGACTAAAAGCACATCCGAAACATGATGAAATATCTATTTTTAGACCCTCTGTAATGCGGTAAATCCCCGACTGTTTCACTGAGTATAAGAAGGCCGAATCGTGAGATTTGGGGAGAGTTCGCTATTGGTAGTGCTAGAGGAAGGTGCTACGCCTGTGGAGAGAGACTGGTGAAGACATCTTGGTGACGTCAAAGTCTACTGTGAGGCGGCAGGCGGCTACCTTCGGAGCAGTGTTGGGCGAAACAAGAGGACTGCTGCGGCGGGCTGACGGGCGAAGAGGAGGTGTGCGACGGGAGTCGAACAGAAGACCTCAAGAGTGAAGACAGCGGTGCACTCGGGGTGCTGCGCAGCACATGGTGAGCCATCACCACTTCGGACTGATAAGGTTGTACATTGCCCCTATTTGAAAGACCGTTGATTGGATATATGACTGAATTTTATTGTGATTTGTAGTGTTTAATTAATTGATGGTAGACATTTTTTGGTGCTTTAATTGTCAAAGTTAATTAACGTGTCTGTGACACAGGAATAATTGTGTGCCTAACTAATTGTGTTGTGAGAGTTCTAGTTGATTACTGTTTTGTGCATTTCGTAGCTTTGAGAGCTATTAAATCCAGTACTTAATTTAACTCTTTTATTTTTAATTATAATACCTCTATCCCAAAGAACTCATGGGAATTGCCCAAATATAAAGTTTGTGCTCTCAAACTTGTAACAATATGTATAGTAAACATGCTTCAAGCTGTTCTTACAAAAAATAGAAGTAAGTTAGAAAAGAAAAAAATAATAATTCATTAATTCCTTTCTAAGGTTGAGGCATATTAGAAACATCTTTCACCGCACGAAAGAAGTTTCTAAAGCAATGTTTTTATTTGTGACTCTTCTGGTTGTTTTAAAGTAAAGAAGTCTTCATACGAGTTGTTGGGGGCTTCAGTTCTTATGTGGCGTGTGTGTGTGTGTGTGTACCCTGTTGCTTGCAAGGAAGGTATCCTCAAACAATCAGAGGGACTAACTGCCAGGTAGTCGAGAGCACACCATGGACACAGACAGAAGTGTTTGTATACAGAAGCAGTTGTAGCAAATAAAGTTTCTTAGAGCAAATTAAGTGATTTTATTGTGCATATTATTTTAAAATACAGTTCAATTGAGTAAATGCTGTAACTTCACGCAACATGAATATATCCAAGAAACCACATAGTGATTGATTTGTTTACAAGTATTTCCCTGCAAGGTAATAAAAAACAGTGTTCTGAACACTTACTTAAATTGACAGAACATACGGCATCCAAATATAATAAAACTGTGTTTCGTAGCTTATAAAAACAAATAAGCAAATTTGTGCAGCTATAGAGGATATACTGGAAAAAAACTTATCATAAAATAAATTACACGAAAAATAACGTATTACTTTCGAAGAAAGGTATTTATATTTTTCTTCTATCGTGATTTAAGATAATAGACAATTAAAACATGTTTTACTGTTTTGGCAACATACAGCGCGCACTATTAAATACTAATAATTAATAAAATACTAAATTGTTTGCTAGATTTTAGGTATTTACACTATTGACAATCAGGTTAATATTGTTTTTCCACTTAATTAGAAGTATTTTATTATTACTTTTATTACAAAGGGTGGTAGCCACATATAATATATTTCTGTAATACATTTGAAGACCTCGGGAGTAAATAATGATAACTATCATTCCTGTAGTTTTTAGCTTAGGTGTAATAAAGTAAGTCGAATATAAACAAAAGCGTTACATAAATTTATAATTTATTATGTGGTTCAAAATAAACTACCTGCGTATTTTATAAATAAGCAATTCTTTTAAATTTACTGATAGAATTTTTTTTTACATCGGCTGTCTCAAAATGTGGGTTATAATTATTTACTCCCGAGGTCTTCATTTTATAGAGACTAAAGAGTACACAATCTGTGCGGTGTTCATATAAACACGTTGCACTTCAAAACTCAAAACTCCGCTATTCTACAGCAGCTGGTCCGTGTAATTTATTGTTCGTTTCCGCCAAGAATGTTCTCAATGTTTAGTATTCGTTTAGTTACATGTACGAAAGAAATGAGCTACCATACGCTTTGTGAAAGGGCTAAAATTAAAACGTTAACTTATTTTATCACAAACCTTACACATTTACACGTAACAAAGCAGAAAGCGAAAATAGATGTGTCTTGAAGAACAATAGCCATAGTATCTTTCTATAATGTAAATGTTTCTTTTATCGAAAATACGCCGAAACACAAACGTGCAAGTCGTTTTCAGACAATGAAACGTCCCAAATCTGTGCATTTGAGCAAACTTAATAAATTAATCTCTCAGATCTCTTGCAAAAAATTTGTGTAGCAATATTTTAATCACTTAATCTCTTTATGTTAACAAATTTTTTTGTGATGAACTAATATATACGTGTATTTATAACATTAAGGCTCGTACCATTGTTTGCAAGTTGACGTCAGTCAATTAAACTTATTTATATTGTTTTATTAGAACATAATAATACTATATAGTCTTCTTTCAACCACTGATTAAAATACATACTAACAGTATACATTGGAATAGATATGTCATATTTCTAAAGCAGCTTTCATTAAAGGTAACTTAAATTGTAATATTAAAATATTTCTAAAGTGTATTTACACACAACTTTTAACTTATATTGAAATATTGTTAATTTGTATTTATATGTTTTATTTGCTAAAGAAGCCACTTAAATAACATGAGTATTATCAACTTAAATAACCCAACATCAGATAGCCTCCTCATTGACCATACATACCCCTGTATCGTTTGGATGCTTTGTGTTGGTAATAATTGTTAATATTGTCAACAAACCTGATTAGATCAACGCTTTTTTCTCAGTCCACTGAAGGAAATATAAATATGCCAACAAACTTGATTTCAGCAAAATAAGGTTTAAATTTCAACACTTAAAACAACATTCTCTTCCTAGGAAAAGGTCCCACGGTGTATTGTCCGTCAGCTAGTGTCGCATAAATACACCAAAATGCCTTTGCACAAAATGGGAGGCGATGTTTTGCTGTTGAAAGGGCACAAAGTAAGACAGTTCAGGATTTTTACAATAGTTAACTCAATACCAATGTTGCCTTGAGTTTCACCCCCACCTGTTGAGGCTACGCAAGTTAATATATATATATATATATATATATATATATATATATGAGAGGCGACAAGAAGCCTAACTAACTTTCGTCACAAAGTTAAGCATTTTTATAATTAGAAAACAGTACGCAATAAAGGAGTAATTCAATTCATTATGATGTACTGCTACGTTCTTAAGCAATGTCAGTCTGCAGCAAAACCAGTATATAAGTAGCCACAGCTCCAAGCATGGATGACAAGAAGACATAGTCGAGTGTTATGTAACCAGTAGCAGTGAAGGTCACCTCTCTACTGCGGACTTGACTTACCAACATCTTCAGTTGTTCCTTATCTTCTACACTCAGGTCTCTTGTCAACAGTAACTCATTGGCAATACGTACAGTGTCTTGAGACTCCGCTCTTGTATCACTACATAACTGAATATTTAGCAATAGCTTAGCCACGTTGAACAATGCCCATGAAACATTCATGAGAATTCTTCTGTATTTTTCCAGCAGGTTATCGTTTTTGCGATGCATTTGAGACACCATGTAAACTGTAAAGTACACACACGTTGTGATTTGGACAAATGAATTAAATATGTCGGCGAGTGCTACTAAACTATGTAAGGAATTAATTGATGCTGTAATGTCTGTGAGTTTGTGGTGAATTAATGCAAGTGTATGTACAGGCACTTCAGCAATACATACTGAAGATTTCAGTTCATTTGGATACTCTTGCTTCACATTGTTATTCTTTAACTTTTCATTACTTACATGATTGATATTAGAATTTGAGGAATTTACTTCACAGCTTCGTGACTTAGTTATAAAGTCCTTATCGAAATTTCTTTCAAGTGATTTATTTAAAAATTTGAATTTTAGCTCAGTTAATTTGAGTATAACCGTTCTATTCAGGAAGAAAGTAGCGTTCACGACAAATGTTATTATCATTGATACTACATATGAATAGCTGAAATGGTGCACGACGGCAAAAATTCCGTTTATCGTAAAAGCAGTAAAGACTAGAAGCATAACGCAAAATTTTACGTAAAACAATTTTAAAGACATAAGGTGAAATATGTGAACGCCATCCAGATGATGAGCTACGGTTTCCATCATTCCAATTATTTTTTTTATATCCCAGATCTTGGGTAAAGTAATCGGAACTATTAACATTACAACTGCTGTCAGAAAATTCACAGCAATACTGAAAATTACTAAAAATGTAATTTCGAGACTTTGCGAAGAAAAATAATATTTTGAATTCTTTATCATATTATCCCCGAAACCAAATAAAATGACAGTCGCAAGGAAGCAGCTGTAAATAGCTGAATGCGTAGAGTAAAGAATTTCCCTGACTTTACCTGCATGATATACACATCTGAATGGTACAAGACCAGCAAATTTAGAAACGTAATATACGAGTCTCAACCTTCTGTGGATGTTTTCTGATGCTTCATTCTCTTCCATGTTCTGGATTAAATTTCTGGATATTGATACCGAAAGCTGAAACAAGACAACACATTAACTGTTACATTTACATACACATTTTATTTTGTCACATGTAAATAGTTGGTTTGGTTTTCGTTTGTAAGTGAGTTTAAATTATATTTTAATTTTGGCCACTTCTTACAACGCTCTCTCTTATACGAAATGTTGCCACGGCTGAAAATGAATTAGGGAGATTATGAACTGGTTTGTTGTATGATTGTTTCTTGTGGCTAATTGTTTGAACCGAATAACAGCACACTTAAGAATTCGCGGAAGAATACTTAGTTCTTTCTGCTTCTGCTAAGGTGTGTAATTTTGATGCAAAACTAAGAAGACAAATATTTATAACTGCGATGGAAAAAAGTATTAAGTCTAATGGAGGGGTAAATAATATCTTCACGCGTAACTTAGAAATTTAAATTGTACATATAAATATATACATCTCTCTCTCTCTCTCTCTCTCTCTCTCTCTCTCACACACACACACACACACACACACATACTATACCAAACAATAATGTGTAAATAATCTCTAGCAGTTATGTAAAAAAATATACCGTCTTTAAAAGAACGCAAAGAGCGTTGTACTAAAACTAAGTGCCTTTTCTCCAGTGTCTTGTCCTGCGTATCTAATTACTTACTTGTGATAATTATCGGCCAGAACAATGATTAGCCACTTAATGAAATTACTGTTTGTCTCTCGGTCATAACTTTTCTACAAATTTGCAAATGAAAGTATTGAACGGTACAGAAAACAACACGGTCGAACATGATGACAGTTGTACGTTGTTGCGTTATCAGCAATTATCTCTTATACGCAAATTAATGGAACTACGTTGTGTTATCAAAATTATATAAAATAGTATTTTCTTTAAATCAGCGAGTGAGCTGGTGAGGGATGATAACTAGATAAGTTCTGGCCAGCGACGGAATGTATGATCGTGGGAATCATGATAAACCGGAGAAATTCATCCTGTCAACGACAGCGTCAATTATGTTTTCTACATGCAAAAATTCGGTATTAGACACCGACGGGAATCGAACGTGATGTAAGGAAAGTGGTCTTGGTCTACCAGTTTCAACACCGTAGCCTCCATGTTGTCACAGCGCAAAATTTCATAGAAACAAGAGGGATGATTTGTTAACTAAACATACTCAAAATAAAGAATATCCAATTCTGACGATTAGAAGTGAAGCTAACATCACCTTTACCTGGAAGCGTTAGGCAGCACGGCTCAGTGAAAATTTATAGTTCAATAATTGCTTATAAATAATTTAATTCAACCTAATTTCGCACTCTCCCCCATACTCACTCTCACTGCATGTGTTTGCGCGTGTGTGTCCACTAAAAACTTTTAAATTAACAGACAGAATTTCGTCGAACTTGGTACAAATATATTAACATTTCTGTAAAGTTAATTAAGTTTTATGTATTCACGTCGTTTTCATATTTTCAAAATTGTGTTCTTTTAAACATTTATTGAACACATGTGATAGCTAAGTAAATATCCACTTTGACGTCAGTGAATTTTTATCCAAGCTGAATTGAATTGTACACAGTTGCGGCCATTTGAACTTTTTATATCACACGTGATATATACAGAACAATATAAAAAAATGCATGGTTCCATCGTTAATATTTTTGTTCATGCCGTGTTAGTATTTTGTTAATTACAGTCACCTCAATATTTCTGATCATAGATATGTCTAACTAAACCATTCTTCCGAATTTTATCGTTCTCCGCACACCTGTAGTACTTAGTACAGCGACTTAAGTAGTATTTTGCATTTTGCTCAAACCGTTTGGTCCTTTGAAAGTGTTGTTGTTACAGGAAACCTGAGGAATAATGTTCCAAAATTGTATCAATCTCGGTACACATTTAGTGCTACGAAGTGAGACTGAATGCTGCTTTCGTCGTATTTAGTAGAATATTTAACTACTGCATAAAATGTGTAGAGTTGTTTTTAATTTCCGCTATTTTAATACCCTAACGTTCTCGCTTGCGTTTAAACATAACAATGTGGTCAGGAAATCCTCGTCACGTGACTGATCAAAACCTACCTTACGTATTCCTGCAAGGTTATTTGACTTATTATAATCTGCAATGAAGCTGCGCTGTCTATGTCCTTGTGGCGCGTTACAAGAAAACCGAACGCCAGGAGAGATGAACTATAAATTAAATATAGTTTTAATGTTCAGAGAAAGAAATATATGTACGCGGAGGGTGAATGTGTCTGCCTAACCATGAAATATGACATAAACAGTAGCAGTATGATGAAGAAATGACGGAATGTAAGGCCGAACGAAGCGGGAGAACCATTAGAGAAATCGGGCACTGACTTTGTCGGGAATCGAAACCGGATTAACTGTGATGGAGGCGAGCTCTCTAGCCACTGTGTCAACCACGGTTGTTATTCAGAGACGATTTATGTTGATCTAACTGCTGAAAATACATCAAGTAAATAGAAAAACATTGTTGTGATTTCTTGTATCGTGTGCAATTATTAGGAATTTATCGATATTAGAATATGTTTCGAGAAAACTCAAGTATTACTACCGTAACAACCAAATACACTAGCGACAAATACCGAATAGCGCTGTGCTAGTTACAAAGAAAGAGTGCGAAAAGTAATTTAGCGGCACGAGAGTGTTAAATATTAAACATTTTGATGGTATTTGTTTTTAAATATTGTACTTTATTTTACTATGACATGGATTTTCTGCTGTTATGGTTTGCATTATTCGATGAATTTATAATGTACTTCATAAAAGTGAAAGATTATCTCCACGTTGTCGTGTTGGCAACGTAAATCTGGAACAAATTACATTTAATGTGCTTTGATCTGTTTGTTCAAGGTGACAATAGCATAAAGAAATTTTAAAAAACATGCGAGCTATTCGTAATTTTTAACGGTTTATTTGCCTATGTGTACCTGAAGGAAGAATGGCGTTGCTGACTGTCATCCAGGCGTCCAGTCCAGTTTCGAACACTGCTAGGCCGAGGAGGTGACATATTATGAAGAACTTGGTAACGTAGAAATTTCATTACCTTGTATGTTCCAGTCACGTTCCTGCTAAGTTTGTGTCGACTACAATTTTCAGAATTCAGTACGAAGATTTTTTTTATAGAATTTGTTGGTCTAGTTTATTTGAAACGTTGGTGACAGTACTGTATATTGTGTAATTAAAATAAAAAATCCATACAGAAGACCTATTCATGTTGCAGTAAATAAACTGCCGGGAAATTAAGATAATCAATTTGTTAGGACTTCCAGGATGGAAAGAGGAGTTAAGTCTAATTTTAAACGCCTTGTTGTGATGGTACTTGGACGGTTCAGGTATTAAGACACGTCTCATCAAACTGTGTTTCTTGGCGGTATGTGATCGAAGGTGTCAAGTTTCTTGTACCTTTCACGCCAACCTCTAAGTTTACGAAAATCTGTAAACCGTGTCGTACTGATACCCTGTCCGTTTGGGGACTCAACAACTCGGAAACCACCCCCGTTAGAGGTGAGAATCGGTCGGAGACCAAACAGCTGGTAATTTCATGTTCATGGGTATATCTTTAGGACGTAGTGAGCTCCGCTCGATACACCACCCGCTACGGTGGGGATATAGCAATTGGTTAAACCCAATTCTTATCCTAACCGTAAGGCCGTCCAAGGATAAGAATGACACACCCGTGTTTCGATCTTCTTGGATCTCTTCAGGTAAGGGTAGGTTGCAGATTTCAGCAACCACCTTACGACACGGTTTACAGATTTTCGTAAACTTAGAGGTTGGCGTGAAAGGTACAAGAAACTTGACACCTACGTCTCATCAATCACGATATTAAATATTAAACTTTAATAACATTTCTTCAATAGCTCATTTATTCTTACAGTATTTTCTTGTAGTTTCTCCGTAAAATACAACAGTTCTAAAAATTCTGGTCGAAGTTAAGTTCCACTATGGTTGTTAGTAGCAAAAGTATTCCAACGGAGGTTGTTGGTAATATCGACCGCGAGTATCGAACCATATATATTAGTAAAAAAAATCTTTATTGTAATGATTTGTATATACAGGATGAGGCACATAAAGTACAGAGCAATAGCACTCAAGCTAGTGATCATATCCACAAATCTTTCAGACAAACGTTTCAGTGTTCGAGAAGGCCGTCACACTGCGCCACCCTATCATATTTATCTGTGGAGGCGCTGAAACTACGTTAAGCTCAACTTGTTAAATGGAACCATGTAATCTTTTTTTTCAATGATATTAGTACCGATTTGACGACAAATTCAGCGACCTTTTACTGTACAATTTAATTACGTAGCAATTAGATACGTTAATGCACTGTGATTCGATACATTTGTTTGTTTATAATAGAAAGTGCGTCATTAATAAGGACGTGCGTATTAATGTCAAATTTGTGTAATTATCATTTTATTGATAGCTATTTTTCGCACAGGAACAGAAAATAGATTCTTTCAAATATTTATGGCCAAAAGTGCATTTATATAAAACTTATTGATTTAAATTATTTAGATTGTACAAATGTTTCTAAACACTATTTGTATAAATAAAATAATTGTACTTTGTGCGTTATGAATGTTGTACTAATGTAAATAAAACGTGTATGTGTGTTAATCATGTGATAAATTGCTGTTACATTAATTGTACTGTACTTGTAAGGAGACGGGATTACCCAAAAAGTGCTCAAATACTTTCTGCATTTATGTGGTAAGACAAATTGTGTAGTCAGTACAAACCTAAATCACATACTATTAAACGTGTATATAAAATGTAGAATACACAAACTCTATTCAATTTTATAATAAGTTAGGATTGTTGTATTTACTGAGAAAATATTATCCCGTCTTCCATTGATGTATTTTTAGATTGCTATGTTGAGAACATTTTTATCTGCTATCATAGTTATAATACAAAAATTTAGTTATGCGTCCTGGCAAGGAAGACGGACACAAAATATACTTAAGGCTGATGCCTATTACTGCTCAAGTAGAGCTAACATTACAAAATAAAAATCAATTACCAGAGGAAGAGCTGTTAAATAAATACATTAAATATGAGGCAGAGTGAAAGAAACAACATATCTCTATATATAAAAATGAAAGCTGACTGATTGACTGACTGACATATCAAACTGCAGCCCAAACCACTGGACATAGAAACGTGAAATTTTTTGTGGGGGTTCCCTTCAGGTCCTAGGCGAGCAATAAGAAGGGATTTTTCGAAATTCGACCTATAAGGGGGTGAAAAGGGGTGAAATGTGTTTGCGAAGAAACGTCGATAGAGCTCGAACCCGACGGCCAATCATCGTGATTTTTACTTTAATATGACACTCGTAAAAATGCATATTAGCCATTTTAAGGATTTTTCGAAATTCAATATTTAAGGGGGTGAAAAGACCTTAAATGTGTTTCCAATCAACTATCGATATCTATCGAAACCTTCGGGATAGAGAGTTGATATTCACTTCAAAATATTGCTTACGTAAATACCCAAAAAGCAGTTTTAGGTTTTTTTGAAATTCAATCCCCAGGCAGTAAAAAGGGGCCAAATGTGTTTTTAATTAATCGTCTATATCTTTGAAACAAAACTGGCTATCGTCGTGATTTTAACTTTAATTTGTTACTTTTACAAATGTCTATGACAGAACTCAAAGACGTTTCGAAATTCTTTGTTTAAAGAAGTGAAAATACATGAAATGTGTTTTCGATTATCCTTCCATATCTATCGAATTAATCGAGATATCGAAGTGCTCTTTGCTTTAAATTGGTCCTTTTGTAAATATTTCAAGTACCATTTAAATTATATTTTCTGAATTCGGCCCTAAACTGGTTAAAAAAAGGGTAATATGAGTTTTCGACTCACATTCTATATATATATATCGATCTAATAGTTTTTAATATAGCAACGTGATTTTTGTTTAGGATTGATGCTTACTCAAATACCTAAAAAGTAATTTCAGGAATTTTGGAAATTCGCCACCTAAGATCGTGAAAAGGGGCGAAAAGTGGTGAAAAGCGTTTTCAATTAATCGTCGATATATCTTGAACCCAGCGGGCTAATGTGGTGTTTTTTACGTCCACGAGATACAAATAAAGTATTCTAAAACATGATTCAAGGTTTTTTTTCAAAATTTACTCTCTTAAGTGGTGAAAAGACCTTGAACGTGTTTTAGATAAATCCTCGATATCTATCGAACCCGTCGAGATATACAATTGAATTTTGCTTCAGGATGATGATTACAGAAATTATCGCAAAACAGTTTTCAGATTTTTCGAAATTCGATTTCTCAATACTGTGCAGGGGGTGATGTTTTTTTTTTTTTTTTTTTTGTGAATGATCGATTTTTTTATTCGACTGAACGGGCTAGCGATGTGATTTACACTTCAGTTGGATACTTATACAAATGCCTAAGATGTAAATTTAAAATATCGAAATTCGACACCCAAAAGGGTGAAAAAGCACAAAATTTGTTTTCCATCAACCCACGATATCTACCTAACCAGTAGCGATATTGAGGTGTTGTCCGCGTCAGAGTGATGCTTACGTAAATATTTAAAAAATATTTATGTAATTTTTTTTCTTTATAAGAAACGTGATTATTGAGAATAAAACTTAGTTGGTCAATAATCAAGGCAGACGATCCGAAAAGCAGGAACGAGCAGCGAGAAACAACCTATACAGGAGTTTCACTCTACAGTAACCTATCGAGACGTGGTGTTGTACAACCTATATAGCCCAGGATACAGAAATTTTATTTATTTTTTAATAAATTTTATTTTCATGATTTATTTCGACGTTACGTGACGCAGTTGTTTGTTACTCAGGCCTAACTAAATTCCGGGAGGTTCTGGGCTCGAATTCAGTTAAAAGCTGCGTGCGAACGTTCAATTCTGACACACAAAAACTACAAGGCAGATCGAATTAGTGCAAATTTACATGTAGTCTTTAAAAGGGGTAAAATTGTAGTTCGCTTTCCACTTAGGTTCCTCTACAATTTCAGCTGACATATCGTCGGTATACTGCCAAAAGTGATTAAGTCATAAATACTATTTCGTTTAAAAACAGTATTAAATTGTAGATATTAACAAAAATGTGGTATGTTACTATACTGTGACACAACAGTACGAAAAGACGAATAGACTTTAACTTGGGCAATTGTTCGTGAACAACATATACATATTCCTAGCATTTTTATAATTTTATCTCATTTTGACTTTGTCACTTTTAGCAGTAAACCGACGATATGTCATCTCACAAATCTCAAGTTTGGGGCACCAAATACGTTTCCGCGAAACATTTACCTTCTGAAACTTTGTAATGTCAATAAAGTTAAAGTGAATATTTTGAAAATATATATTTGAGGGCACCGTCACCAATGGTTGTGCACAGGGTAAACAGATGTTTCTCATTCGATTAACCCCTTACCTTAGGTGTCTGTAATTACCCCACAACGTCAAATTAGCAGTTTTATAAATAAGGCCCAGGAGTAGTCGCTGTTAGTGGCACGGACAAACTTAAGACTGCTTTTCGCGTGGACAGCTATAGCTACTTATCCTGCTGCAGAATTAGTTCAACTAGCCGCTTGGACATTCTAGCACTTGATGACTGAAGTACCAATCTGGTGTGCAAAGAGGTTTTTAAATTAAAGTAAATATTATCAGTTACGAATAATACTTACGAGCAAAGCCGCGGGGGACTGCTAGTTATTATATAAAACTAGCAGTCCCCCGCGGCTTTGCTCGCGAGTATTATTCGTAACTGATAATATTTACTTTTATTGAAAAACCTCTTTGTACACAAGATTGGTACTTCAGTCATCAAGTGTTAGAATGTCCAAGCGGCTAGTTGAACTAATTCTGCAGAAGGATAAGTAGCTATAGCTGTCCACGCGAAAAGCAGTCTTAAGTTTGTCCCTGCCACTAACAGCGACTTCGCCTGGGCCTTATTTATAAAACTGCCAATTTGACGTTCTAGG
>PNEQ01097500.1:0-59619 GCA_003012365.1 Medauroidea extradentata
CACACCTATGGAAACTGGCTTCAAGATCAACAACAGAAACAGTACTGATAAACAGTGCGATGAAAAAGTGCCATACCAACAGGCAATAGGCAGTCTTTTGTACTTGTCCCAAATTTCTAGACCTGATATAGCATACAGTGTGAATTGTCTTAGCCAATTCAACAACAACCCAAAAATATGCCATTGGATTGCTGTGAAGTGAGTGTTTCGATATTTGAAGGGCACAAAAAACCTCAAGCTAGAGTACAAGCAAACTGAGGACCTTGGTGTTGAGATTTTCAGCGATGCCGACTGGGGTAACGAGGTCAACAACAGACACTCTGTTACAGGCACCAGTGTCAAGTTCATGGGAGGCATAGTCTCGTGGTACAGTAAAAAACAGAAGACAGTTGCTTTGAGTACTGTGGGGGCAGAGTACATGGCATTGAGCTTCACAGTACAAGAAGCTCTTTGGCTAAAAGCTTTGTTTGATGAACTGCAACCAGGAGTACAGAAGGCTTTGACTGTGAATTGTGATAATAAAGGAGCCATTCATCTCGCAAAAAACGACATAACTAGCCAGAGGTCGAAACATATTGATGTGAGATATCATTTCATCAGAAAACATGTACAGGACAAAGAAGTCTCTCTAGAGTATGTTCCAACTGAAGAAATGTTATCAGACATTCTGACGAAACCATTGTCAAAAGAAAAACATGACTATTTTGTTAAAAGGCTAGGCCTCAGGGAGTGTGTTTAATCTATAAGATTTAGAATATGTCATGTAAAAATGCCAACCTAGATGTAATGCGAAATATAGCGCCCATTGTGTTTTCTAATGTTTAAGTATATTAATGTGAGACATTATCATGTTCATGTCTTACTTTACTGCAATAATCCTAGAAGCATTTGGTCATGTGTATATTGATGTTTAAAATTGTTAAGTTCATGTTTCACTGCATTATAATAAGATGATTAAAGGGGAAGTGTCAACAATTTGTACTGAAACTAGAAATTACTAGTTCATTTCTTAATGTAATGTAATAATTCAAGGGGAAGTGTTGGAGAATGAATTATTTACTAGGTGTATTGTGTTGACTCTTATAGTTATCTCTATGGTTGTTTATATTTTCGATAGTAAAATTATGAAGACGAGCTATGTCTATTATTTATACATAACAAGGAGTTAGTTTTTGGATACTAGCATGGGGAAGGCAGGGGGAGCCTTACAGGTGTGATTTATTATTTGCTTAATTTTACTTTACTACAAAATGTAATTACATTATGAGAGGTGAGTGGGGTATGTTTGGAATGATAAATCGATAAATTTTGGGAAGACTCGGAGAAAATCCCTATAGTTTATTTTATTGTATTTATTTGAAATCGTTTGTAGATAGCTGGGATAGGAGTTAGGTTTGGGTTACACATATAAGGAAGGTAGGGGGAGCCCTACAGGTGTGATATAGTTATTTCTTAACTTTTTTCTCTAAAATAATGATTTACATTATGAAGTATGAGTAGCGGTCGATAAGAATGCGAAATGGAAAAGTTTTCGGAAAACTTGGAGAATACCCATAAATTTTAATTGATTGGATTAAAGGGGATCATCCGGGGATAGGAAGGATAAGAGTCTGGCTTAAGTTATTAGCGTGGGGAAGGGTGGAGAGACCTCGTTCAGGTGTGATATGATTATTTACTTAACTTATATTCTCTAAAAAAATGTTTTTTCTTTATGAAGTATGAGTGAGGCTAGTGTGGAATGTGAGTTAGAAAAATTTTCGGAAGACTCGTAGAATACCCATACATTTTATTTTATTGGATTTATTGGAAATCGTTCGGACATAGGTAGAATAGGAGTCAAGTTTTAGTTATTAGCATGGGGAAGGGCAGAGGGACTTCGTTCAGCTGTGGTATAGTTAATTACTTAACTTATTTTTACTAGAAATATTGTTTTTACATTTAGAAGTATGAGTGGGAGTTGTTGGGAATGCGAATTAGAAAAATTTTCGGAAGACTCGCACGAAATCTTTTCAAGAAGGTTGTTTACATTTAAGTGAAACAATTGGCGACAGGTATTACGGACACGACGGAAGCTGGAAACAAGATGACAGGCTTGAAATTAATTAATTTTTAAATGTTAGAATGTTTTGAAATTTTTGAATTTTTTAAATATCTTGATAAGTTTGAAAATTTTTTTAAAGTTACATCATCCAATATGGCGGTGGTGATGTCATCCAATATGGCGGCCGTGATGTCATCATTGTATCGTACGATCCAATCCCAGATCCAATTGTGCCATAACCCGCCTAAATATACTACTAATGACCATCGGATCGAAGTTATAATTTTAGTAAATTGTACGAGTATACGCGAAATAAACACCTCTTCATGAATATCTTGCAGAATATTGCCACTTGAACTCAAATACTTTCAGTTGTACTACTACTACAATAATAATTATTTATTTATTTATTATGTTTAAAGAGCCTTCCAACAGTCTTACGACCAATAACAGGATGACACTAAACAAATACAGATACAAATACAGAAACACTGGATATACAGTTAACAAAGGACACACGAATAACTACGGACATACAATAACAATAGAATAGACAGGTGCAACACACTGACAGTAAAACATTTAAAAGAGGAAACAGACAGAAATGAGGCACACCAAATCAACCTTATTTAAAAACACAGAATACATTACTTTTATTCTTAAAGGACAAATTTCACAAGTATCATAAAAATGGAGTATACATCTGTTAACTAAGTTTTTAATTTTTAGATACTACAAAAAAAGATTAAAGTTTTTATTTATGTGGTTTGGCACTTTTAAACCTGTTGTATTTATAATAGTTTGACAATCGTAGCACTAGAGAAAATAGTTGATAAAAATAGAGCATAATTAACAATCCTACGAGCATGTGAAGTGGTAGTCTTAAAATTAGTAATAATATCTATATAATTAAAATGTATTAGCGGTTGAGAGAATCACATGTAAATAGTTTTAAATAATTTGTATTGGACTGACTCAATACGATTCGAGTCCGTGATGGTAATGCTACTCCAAATTACAGAGCAGTATTCTAACTTGGAAGCAGTATTGGTCAGGAATTTTATTAACCCCAAAATACAATGAGCATTGGAGATTCAATTATCAACATGTGAATTAAAATAAAGGTACTGTCTAATAATATTCCAAGATCATTTACACTATTATTACGTTTAATTTTGCAATTATTTACCAAATAGTCAAATTTATAGGATTAGTTTTACGCGTAAATGTGATACAAATAGTTTCATCATAATTCAGATTCATAATATTATTATTACACCACTTACGGGCTAAGTCAATATCAGCTTGAAGTTTAATGCAATCAGATATGTTACTAATTTTAGCAAATATAAAATAGGCAATTAACAAATTTTAATTGTTGTACAATATCGTTAATAAACAGATTGAATAAAATTGGGGACAAAATGTCACCTTGAGGGACATCAGAGGATGCAAGAAAGGAAGTGGAAAATACATTCATTACTTTGACAGTAAAAGTTCTGTCCATCAAATATCTCTGAATCCATTTATTATAGGCACAATCAAGATCTAATTCGTAAGTTTATACAGTATGATGGAATTCTGTCAAGTATAAAATGCTTTTTTTAGATCAAAATATATAGCATCAAATTGACCTCTCGATATAATAGCATGTACTCAAATAAATTAGTTGCCGTGTTTCTTTTGTGCTGAAAACCTCGTTGGAGATTGGAAATGATATTCTTATAATGAAAATTAATATGACTGTGAATTACTTTTTCCATTACTTTATAAAATGTACAAAGGGGCGAAATAGGCCGGTAGTTATTAAGATTATGCTTATCACCTGTAAAAAAAAAACAGGAATTACGGTTACCTGTTTCCACATATTTGGAAAAATACCACAAGGTAGACTAGTATTAATGACTTTAGTTATTATGGAGGCAAATATTTTAGCACAGTCTTTAATTATAATGTTATGGATACTATCAGGTCCCGAAAATTTACTACATTTTAGATTTTTGATAGACCAAAGTACTTAACTACTGTTGACTGTAGGTATAGGTAAGTGAGTAAGTAGAATCAGAGGTGAAATGTGTATTGGAAGTTTTAGAAGGTTTTTCCATAGATCTCAGCAAAATGATGACCAAACAGTTTAGCTACTTCACTTGGATGTTGTATTATATTACCGTTGTTGAGAAAAGTTAAATTAGGGCCGTGACCATTTTCATCAATTTTACGTAATTCCGAAATTGTTTGGGATTGCGTTAATATTGTTATTTATTCAAGAAGGCAATTCCTTTTATCAGCTCACCAATTTGTGCTGGGCAGAGAAATTGAAATAATTTATTCATTCTTTTGACTCTTATATTTTCTGTAAATACCATATTTTTTCTTAATAAACTTAATAAGAGTTCAGGGAAACCAAGCAAGGTGTTTTTTTTTTTTTTTGCTATCTGGGTCAACGGTATTTACATGTCAATAATTTTTAAAGTGTTAAGTATTCAACTATATGGTTAACGTTATTCATATTCAAGATAGGACTCCAATCAAAGATTTTTAGGACATAAAACAATGAGAGATATTAATCTAATAATAAAAATAAGAGCAAGTAACAATAATAGTAGTAATAATAATTAATGTTATTGTGTTTCCTGAGATATCAAGGCAAAAACATTTTTTATTTGTGTTTTATTGCATTTGTTATTAGTGACATTGTTAAAATCGTTTTCATATATTTTGTTCCGATGCTTAACATGCATCCCTGCAGTTTCACACAGTTATAATATCCCCCAGCATTTAACCATGAAGATATTAAAAATTAATCTTCATGTCGTGTGTTTTATCTACGCAACCGAATAGCTTATACATTTTAAAAACTGTTAACCAAATTGTATTAATTTACTGTTCTGAGATGTTTACATCGTAGGAGCATTGAAATAAGTAAGTAATTGCATATCTGGTTTAGCTATTGCACTTTTCACCATTTTCTCGTCTCACCAGCTCCTGCTAAGATACACATTCCAACGAAGTTATCGGACCATAAACCTGTGCATTTAGAGTGTAGTTAAAATTAACTAATAACGTGTTCACGAGTGAGATCGGTATGTAATAGACCCTGTTTAAAAAGGCTTGTATAGTAACCAACCAGCTATACATAGTGTGTTTACGAATTAACGTTCTTCACAAAACGTGTTAGTTTAATTGTTCACAAATACAAAACTTGCTAACTTATGCTACGTACATCTGTGGGGCGGCCTTTTTACTTTGTCCGGCAGAGTTTATTTTAAAATTATAAACAGGGTTTCATCTTGGAGAGTTGACAGTATAGCGACGTTGATATCACAAGCGTGACTTCTTCACAAAATGCAATGTTGCCAATGCCACATTTATTATTTTCGAAAATGAGAACTTATCAACTTTTAAGGAATGTCTTAAAAGGTAAATATGTACTCAAAGTGGCACAAACGAGCCGAACTTTTTAATTTACGCTCAGGGTTACGTACATGCCAAAGTTGAATTATAGCAAACATTTTAATTATATGTATAATAAATAAAAACACAAAGCCACGCCTAAACAAGCGTTTCTTAAAATGGCATTAACATTTATTGGTCCTGTCGTCCCTAAACGGCTTACGTAAAATTTAACTCCAACGTCAACATAACTACGACAGAGCGATATTTCTGTCATAAAGTTAAAGCAAAGAAAACCTGAGAAGCACATGTAAACTCAATTTGAGTTGGCCTTTAAAAAGACGATCATTTATTTCTAGAATTTCGGAGAGTTATAGACTACATTAAAACCCGATACAAGCCGATTCGATATTGCAAAATTGTTCTGGTGAAATTGTTTTTACTATGTAGCCTTGTTTTTAAAAAACAAAATCCTGTATGATTTTCGCTAGTTACCGAATTAACATTGCCATTAATTTTGGTAAACTAAATAATTTGCAGAAACCTAAGGTTTATTGTAAAGAATAAAGTCGAATATTGCAGATTTAAATAATACCTTTTGCATGTCCTGAAAGACGTACATATTCCCAAGAAAAACTGCTGAAACTCACAAATATGTTGCACATATAGTGTATGAAGTCAAGCGCCGAATGTTTTCCGCCCTGCTAGTATCAACCTGGCAGCTGCCCCGGACAGCAGGATATCAGTATCTCCTCGCCCTTCCTTCCTGGTAACAGCACTATGGAGCTCAAACGCCAACTTAACTGCCTACCATATTATGTGATTTTTTTCTATACACTTAATTATACAATGTAAGCTACCTTTAAAGATTTCGGAAAATGGTAGATTAAATGCAAACATTTCGTCATATCATGTAACAATTTTTAAAAATTTATTCGGCCTAAGCGGTTTATTTATGTATCTTGGTCACCATTGTTTTTAGTGAAAATTTGTACGCTGGCATACTCATTGTGTTCTGAAGATAAGAATAAAGTGGATAATTGAGTAAACATGCCTGAGTGTAACATATAATGTAGTTTATTTATATAAATGTTATTGTACTGAATTATATTGAATTGCATTACATTTTATTGAATTGTATTGAGTTCTATTGTATTGCACTGCATTGTAATATATTATATTGTATTACAAATTTTAGCACCTAGTTTAGAATTATTGTTAAGTCAAAAGAGTTATACAAAGTGCACATGAAGATATTTCAGTATTGTTTATTCTTTTAGCTTGCCAATTTTAATGTATTCTCAAACAAAATTTAGTTCGGTTGTATGATCCTTAATACTTTGGCTAAATTAAACACATATCAATTTCAGCATTAACATATTTACATCGTTAACTGAAGAAGTTTGTGATTCTTTGTCAATCATGTGACTTGTCTATAACTTATTTTTAGTTGAGTACTTTAGTACACTTATTAAATAAGACACAACCCTATATTTTAGTTGTACGTTTGAGTGACCAAAGTAACACTTACGGTTATTTCCTAACGACATCTAGCGAATAATGATTTACATACTATTATTGGACGACTCGTCCCTTCTTCCTTAACCGAAAGTAAAATTAATTAACGTTCACCGAGTTTTCCTTTTCTTTTGTTGACAACTTTTAATTAAATTCCATCCACTCATTATACTGTCAACTCAGTTATCATCTGCATTATCAAGAATATTCGTTTACACATTTAAATGTTAATTTTATTGTTGCGTGGAAAACAGAAGATTTGTTAAACTGCACATTGTGCCTGTTTGAGTGGCCCCTGAGATTACCTGCCTGGAATTACTTGTTCTGGCAACACAATTGGTATCTTCTACTGTAGCCATGATTTGTTTATGGAGGATTTGAAAAGGTCACCGACACTTTTAGGATTATTTTAGGACAATAGCATTTTTTTAGTAGCATAACTAAAGAAAAAGATAATGAAAATAATAGTTTTACTTAATTATTTGAGGAAGCCATTATACTGAACTGACAAATAAGCGTCAAACGATATTCAGTACAGAAATTTCCCAATTTTGTGTCAAATAATCTTGTAGTTTTCTTACCATTTCAATTGGAAAATTATTTTTATTATAATCCATATACCTCAAGACATTACTTGTATCCATATCTTTAATTGACATAAGAAATAACAACATTAACGTAAATACTTTCCTTCTTTTTTGTGGTTGCCGTAAAAATATAAACTTAAGACATTAAATTTAAAAAAAAATATATCGTAATTTTAAGAAACTCACTATACAACTTAAATGGGTTGTTAATTTAAATGAGCGATACAACATAACTGTAAAAGTTATATAAGTAAAATGCATCAACGATCTTAATTCGGCAAATTAACATACAGTGTCAATATTGTAGTACAAACCTTTAAAGAAAGGACACAATTAACTTAGCATAAGTAAATATATGACACACTTAGAATGCCCCAACAGTCTTTGTGGTAAAACAAGGTGTTTCGATTGAATGTCATCTTAAGTAGTGCTGATAAATGAAAATATACAAAGAATGTCGAAATAATCACGTCTGCGTCCTGCCGATAAGATTTATTTGATGTATTTAATAATTTTTTTTTATGCATTGCTGAAGCAAAGTGCTTTTGACTTAACTAAAAAGTTATTTGTTGACACAAAATTAAAAATTTCTGAGAATAATAATTTTTGTGTAATTTGTTCTCAGTTGTATTTTGCATGTACCATATGTAACGCTACAATTACAAATATCAAAATTCGTTGTTGAGTAAAATTGAAACCTATACTAAGTTGAAAATCGTTTTTGAAAACAATTATTTGTTGTTCTTAAGGTTACACTGACTCAATTTGAAACTGAGATGATAAAATAAAGATCAATATTTGCTACTCTCAAACTATAGTAGACAGTGTAAATATCTTGTTGCAATATTTCGTCCTCTCCCTGTGTTTTTGCACCTTCATTTACTGCTGTGCAGTGTCATAATGTGTCGTCACAAATATAAAGATGCGCACAAATTTATCACTAAGCAATTCCGTGGGTCTTAGTAATTGTGGAAAGAAAGTAAAGCGATACATAAATTTGTTCATATGTAACGTTACTATTTAGGTCGAAATAGTTTTGCAAATATGAACTCTGCTGTAAAACTCAGTACGCTAACTGCGCTTCCAAAAATGAGGATGCAGAAATAGCTTTGTAAATGTAAAACAGATAAGGGCATGATTAAACTTTCGGTTTTATGATTCTTTGGTAGGACGTGTTCAAGTTCACGATGCATGATGAATTCGAGAAAACCAGATTCCCTCGTGTACTGTACGTTTCGCTTGGTCAGCTGTAAGAAAGGAAAACATTTTCTGAACTCTACTGTAATGAATAAAGGAATAATGATCTGCTTCATTATATGAAGCAGTGGGTTTTGGTCTGCGCGATATTCAGGTCTAGATATTTTGTATTCTGAACCAATTTTGGTGAACAAAACGCATGTGTTCCTGTGAGTTACAGTTGCAAGAAACGCTTCTTCCTCAGAGTCCATAAAAATCATACGGTGCATCAGCCTTGCTGTTATATCATCTTCTGTGTCCAAATCAGCTAACATATCAGACACAGCAACGCTTATTCCTTGTCCAACATTAGAAACTAAAACTATAGCTAAATCATGTCTTTCAACATCTTCCACTGTATCTATAGCATTATAATATTGCGGAACCGTAATATAGCTTGTTAACGATCCAGAGTATGCGTTATTGAAAACTATGCTGAATAGCCCAGCAGATAAAAGGTACAGTCTGTACCATGAAAATGATATCTGATAATTTATCGCACCCAAAAAAAATAATCTGAACGTTTCCAAACTAAGAAATAATTTCTTTGTATGTCTTCCTGCGAAATATGAGACAAGTTTGCCCACAACAACTAACAATGGGTAAGAAAAGCAATAAGAGATCCATACTTGAAAGGTAAAGGGAAGTATCGCATGCATCCATAGTGGTAACTGCTGGGATTTTGGAACTACTAGAACTAGTTCCTGGAAGTCTACTGGGTAAATTGAACTCTTCATATTAGATGTTTGTAGAACAGCTAGTGGGTTTGTGATGTCTGTTTGTTCGAGAAAACTATTTGGTAGTACCCACTGAGATAAACATCTTAAATCAGTTGTTTCGACAGTTAGGGAGAAGTTATAACCGTCATATAGTACATCTACAATATTCCCGAACATGCCTCCAAATTTTTTCTCCCCATTTTCTGCAGTGATAACTTGTATAAATGGTGGGAAGTTAGAAGAAGGACATGTTACCGGATATCTCATAGCATTGCCTGCAATATTGTTTTGTGTGATTTTGCTGTTTGTAACATCTACTAACTTTCCCATTCTGAGAAATGGATTGAAACGTTTACTAATAACGCGTTTATTAGATTCATCTTTGCCTACATTCATACTAATTGTTAATGAATTTAACGTTTCATGTTTCATCCAACTAGTCTCAAGTACTGGGAAGATTATATCTGTGTGATTTTCTGTAAGCCGTGTGTCGATATATATAAGTGGACACCAGGGATACCTAGAATAAAGCTGTGTAATATGATCCAAGCTGCGAATAAATACAAGACTCTCTCCACTGTCAGACATAATTATGAAAGCCGTACTATAGTCTGGCATTGAGTCTGTCCAGCTCGCTTCTTTGTTGAACATATATACCGTCCGGAGAGGAGCTGAATGTAGGGAACTGATGATGTGATCTTGGACAGTAATATGCTCATCGTCGGTGTACACGACAATGGACTTCACTTCATCGTCCACGTGGTTGGCGATAATGGACATTGTTCCTTTGACAAAGTGTTGAATGTTCTTGTCTTCAGCCTGTTCATGTATGAGCGTGGCTTCATGTGAAGTCCCAGCAAACAGAATAAACAAAGACAGGATCTCAGATTTCAGCATCTGTAATACAAAAACAAATATTAACACTTTTTCAGTGTGATTAAATTTTCAGACCTTTCTGCCCTCCTTACATGTTTATAACAGCGGTGTCCGAATCCTTCCAGTTTTAGAACACCATCGAGTGGTTCGTTGGCACACTCATACTATGATACTTAAGGAGAATTAAAATACTAAATCATGAATGCCAGCATTTCTAATTAATTTTTAACACGTTACATAAAAATTTTAAAAACTTGTGAAAAATTTTACTTATCTATATCACCGTTAAACCAATAGAATCATTAGATATTCTTATACTTTTATACAATCGGTTCATCCTCAAAGTTACTTTTTTTCATGAGAGTGTAAATTCCAGATTCTCCTCTTTTCGGGCCAACTGATGCAATTGGTCTTGTTCGTACAGCTTTCACCCGAGAAACGATTAAACTTAAAGTTTTGTCAAGTATATTTGCCTGCTCACACTAGCGCGCGCACACACACATTCACAAACAAATTAAATACATGTTCATACAAACTCTAAAAGTTGCATTAAAATACTAGTATGGGCAGTAAACCCGTATCATGCAAAAGTTCACTGCTAATCTGAAAATCTAAACATTTTTCGAATCAACAACAATTTTTGGTGCAAGCACATTGTTTTAACTTTACCATAGCCAAACACTTAACGCGCAAATAGAAAAAAATTTCTGATTTTCTGTTTTTGAGAACGAGACGTAGGTTTATGATTTTACCTGATAGGAAGGAAAAATATCTTTCAGGAAAAATTTGTAATTAGTTCTAAACAGATATGTACACACAAGCCGTTATGACAAAACATATAACTGCCATACATACACATGTTTTTTAAGAGTTGTGAAACAGCCAATAAAATGGGAATAGGTAGACCTAATTTAATATGTAATTTGTTACAGGGAAGACATATATAAACTTGAAAATTTTCAGGACTTGCCCAAAGTCTTACTATAGACGGATTTCTACAAGAGTGAATACCTTATCCTGTTTCTTACATTTATCGCATGTTATATATATTAGAATGCTCAAAATTGTAACCACAGTGAGATTCCTCAATAATTCTGGGCAAGAGTCACGTGTCAGTCAAAGAGCAAAGTGTTTAAGCAGGTTTAGTTGGACAAAATGTGGAATTTCATTCTTCGGGTTTGTCTAGCTCATACGAGAGGGTTGTAGATAGTAAGTTATAGTTGGCTCCCTCAAATCAGCTTCATTGGACACTTGTTAGGATGTGACGAGCCCATATGGTCGCCCCCACGATTTATTATACTTAAAAGTCATCAGTTTTAACCATCATAAATCCAAATATATTAACAGCTTTGTCTTGCAACCGCTCGTCCTCCTCGTCATTATATCAGGATCACATTGAAATGGTTCTCATTAATGTACCATTACTGTACCACATTTTATACAGAAAAATAATAATTTATACATATTGTGTAGTTGTGAAAACGAGAGAAAGGAGTAGGTGCAGAGGCATCGCCCCACCCCCGCTCGAACCACCTCTATAGCTAAACGAGTGGGGAGTGACTCCAGCCAATAGATTTGTAAGTTGTCACTGAATAGTAGATGTTTAGTAATTAAGAAATCATAAATGTTAACAAGTAAATGAACCATTTTATGTAATTGGATGTAAATATCAAAGATAAATTAAGCATTATTTATAAATATGGTTCTGACCGGAATTGTTGTCCTCGAGAGGCGAGGCCATCTGTTGAAAGCTGACTCCTGATTGGCCCAAAACGAACTGGAGTTTGAGAGCCAAGCGACGGAGGGTTTTGACAAATCGGGAGAGAAGCGAGCCGCGGGAATGGTTTTGGAAGCAAGACTTCGTCGGGCCGCGACAGACGTCGTCTAGCCGGGAGAGACGTCGGCGAGCCATGGCGACGGGAGGGCGGATTGCCACCATCAGGCATCGAAGTTAGGCGTCGAGACGCCTTAGAGTAGGTAATCGTCGGCGAGCTACGAAAGACGACGCACCGGGTGCTGTCAGCGGGCGTCGAGTTGAGATTAAGATTTCGTCGAGTCGCGGAGTGTTGTGGGCCGAGGCGCCATCATCATCGTTGTTTTGAGCGTCGGGACGCCATTAAGATATCACCAAGTCTGAAAGTACGTCGGGCCGAGGCACCTACGATTGGTAATTGTAGTTACGTTGCAAGGCTAGGCAC
Organism: Medauroidea extradentata; assembly: GCA_003012365.1. Classification (NCBI taxonomy): domain Eukaryota; kingdom Metazoa; phylum Arthropoda; class Insecta; order Phasmatodea; family Phasmatidae; genus Medauroidea; species Medauroidea extradentata. The sequence continues at coordinate 12,569 of PNEQ01097500.1, forward strand.
TTGATATTCTACGTAGTCGTCGGAGTCTCCGTGCACGCGACTGTTAACATTAAGAGTATTGCCAACAATTCTGTGATAATATCGGTCTGCCCTGAGAGGACATCAACGATGTGCAACCCGGTAATAAGATTTGCAACTTCCTCATTACATTATCCAAGTGTCCAGAGCATTAACCCATCAATCAATAGTCGACCAAGCATCCGCAGAAAGTAAACCAGTTAAAAAATGCGATTATAACCAGAATTTAAATTGTAAAGAAGCATTGAACTTTAATAGAGCGACTTAATTTTGTTAATAACGTTTATACAACATTTCCATGCATGTGACGTCACTGCACATACAGTAAAACAATTTTCTTTTTTTTATTAAATATAAATTTCGTATTAAATTTCGAATTCTAGTCGTTAAAAATTAATCGGCATTTTTTATGTGTCAATACTCTTCCAGAAATTTTACATATATTAATATGCTAGTTTACTTTTATACAAAAGTTTTAATAATTAATTTACACTCTTTATAAACGCATTTTATTAACTTTCTTTATTGCATGTTTGTTTGATTAGTATCAATGAGCTAGGGTAACATTGAGCAAGATTTGAATCATTAAACATAGCACAGAATTGAATAACAATGCAATTAACAATACTGTGGGAAAAAAATCAAAATAAATTTGTTTATATATCATGCTTTCAAACCTATGACAGCAAAATTTCACATAAACTAGACTTTAAAAAATAATATTAAATATAGTTTTTAAAATATTCCAAATTTTCAAAACGGACCAAAAATATGATTTGGCCTATGAAAATACTTCTAAGATTTAAAACGAAAAACTAACGTGGAAACGTATGCAGTAGAAAGATTATGAATAGCTCACATCATTAACAAACAAATTTATTGCACTGCAAAAGAATGTGAACTGTTGTGTAAGTTATAACGACTGAACGACAGTTGCTCTCTACGCTGCTTAATATTATCTATTGCATGCGCCCTATATTTCTTTCGTTTATGATCTTGCAATTATTTACATAGGAGGAATTATTTTATACTTTTTAGTCAGTCTCAAAAACGTAACATTTCGTTGATATATTAATAATTCTTTCCATTTTATTTAATTATTTATTAAGATATTCTCAGTAGTAAACTAGATCTGCGAAGAAAAAAAAAAAGAAAGAAGAATTCGAAACACAGATATGCGTAAGTCCTTTAAATGTGTGTTTCAAGCACTTGAAAAAAAAAGTACCATCGTAGGATCATAAGCTCATGTTACCCTTTAAAAATTACTGTACTCATAAAGTTATTTTTTACCTATACAAACATACGCTAACAACCTATCACACAAAAAAAGCACTAGAATCTTATTGACCCTAGTCTGTTAATGTATTACGCTATTCGTGCGATAAACCAACACTTTAAATGTTTAGGTCAGCCTCAAGAAATTATATTTAGAGAATACTCGTGGCAGTAAAATTTCTAGAAAACGAATCATTTTATCATTTAAAAATGTTAGCGCGCCTCATTTTCAGTATCCAGCATTTGACTTCTTCGTTCCCATATAAAATACAGTCATCCAAAGGATTATTTAGTTTTGTGTATTTAGTGTTCTTCTTAAACGATATTTTTACAGATATATTTAATTCGCTACACACTTTAAGAGGGCTATGTACCGGATGTAAATTTCCGCGTTTGATGCACAGAGACAGTGAAGCGATAATGTTCAGCTTTCCGTATGCTCGACGGTAAAACATCGCTTATATTCGCGGCGCGCCAATCTGCCGTGCAGTGTTCTCGTATTACTCCTCTTTCCTATGAGAATTAAAGCAGCAACCCTACAATTTTATTTGTAGAAAGTTTGTAGTAAAATCCAATGCTTACTTCCAACGCTGTGTTTTACGAATTGGGGTGGTACTTTTTCAGTTACAGCCGTCTAAAAAAGTTTTTTTTTTTTTGCTATTTTGAGGTGCCCCAATGTTTCTAATAAGCATGTTGCATTTTTAAATTGGTAGCAGCCTAGTTATTACCGTGTGTTCTTTCCATAGGAAAACATATTGTGAGTAAATTTAGCGGTTTGGCGTAGAAAATAATAATAGGTGTGGCACGCTACAATAACGTTCATGCGTCAGTTACGTAAGCCTTTTAAGGAGCCCGCCTAAATAGCGCATTAGCGGCCGTTCGACCTCATGGACGTGGAGTTTCCCCCCACAAAAGTGGGATTGGGTCAACCCTTGTTGTGGAGGAGGTTGTCTCTCGCTCTCTCTGTTGTCCTCTCGGCTCGGTCTCTCGAATCCTTCAATGTTCCACAACACCGGCTGCATATTTGCGCAGGACACATATTACGAGAACAAGATTTCCTCAAAATTTTCAGTTGTGACAAGGTACAAACAGTCACGGGATCGAAAGCTAAAGGATAGATCTACTAAGGTTAAATGGTTTTAAGTAAAAATAACAAAAAAATAACGACATTAAAAAAGCTGTAAAAGGCACTAATATGGAATGTTAAGGCCCTGTGTTCTAATTACTTAAGAAACTGATAGAACTGAAACCATTTACCCTTAGTGTGAGGTACCTTAATATATGTTATATGTCAAACACACAATCTCACGATTAATATTTTCTGCGGAAAAAACGATTCTCCTGAACCTCTACATTACAACTTACATGGCAGGTAGGCGGGCCCCTTAAGGTGGATGGAGCGCCAAAGAAGTGAATTTTCACAATTTTCGACATAACTTTTTCCTTTCGTTTATTATCGAAAATCAAGGTTCGACAATCCGGAAATGATACTTTGTACAACTTATTACATTACTACACAGTCTTATAATGTGTTATTTTTGGAGCAGTGGTGGCAGATAGGAAAAAGATAACTTTTTTTTCTATCTGCCATCAGTGCTCCAAAAATAAGAAAGTCTGTGACTATGTAACAAAGTAAGAAGGTGTACAAAAGTGTAATCTACAGATTGTCGAGCCTTGATTTTCTCTAATAAGCTAGGGGGAAAAGTTATGTCGAAAATTATGAAAAATCACTGCTGTGGCGCTCCATCCCCCTTAAGAGGGGTTCTCTACTACACAAATCAGCGTAGAATCAATAACAAATAATCCACTCACCTGTGTGAAATCCCTTTAAACAAATTTCACAGCGTTCTACGCGACAAATGTTACTGTTTGTCGGAATATACAGACCACCACGTATGGTCTATTTCAAATTTTCTAGCATGTCTACCGTGACCGCCACTGTCGACGTACGTTCATCCCTCATTCATCAAATAGTCATACTGATGATCGGATATAATGGCGTGGAATTAGCGCTAGCTTTGAATGCATACATAATTTAGGCTTCAGGTCGATGAAAGAAGCACTCGCTCATGTCCTGGCTATCAACAGTGCTTTTATTTAAAAAAATAATAATGAAAATAAAAACGGAGCAAAGTTTAAGGCCATCAATAACGTGCGATATATTTCAAGTATATCATATTGTCCATAACGCGTCCAAATATTTCGTCAATACAGTTTTCAGCTATTTATATCGTAACTACGTTTCATACCTCAATGAAATAACATCGAACCGAAGTTTTACCAGTCTAATAATAAAACTGTACGACCGTAATTATCCTGTTGATTGTCCTCATATGATTGTGATTTTAATTTTATCTTTTTAGTGTGCCTACAGTTGAATTTTGGTCTCTCATTTATCAATTGACAGTCTGACAGTAAAATGTTCTGTAAAACAAAAACCAACAGTCGATGTCTCATTTTCATCGTGTCTATCCTTGGGTTGCAATTTTGCAAAATAAATTAATTAAATAAATCAATTCGGATTGCAATAAATATTCTTCATTCATTAATTTTTGGTTGGAAAACTGTGACACAAAATATGTTTCTTATTATTTTCTGCGTGCTATGTATTTGCAGAACATTGTATGGCTCCAGTAAGATAAATGCTTGCCTTGGATAATTACCTCAACATGGAACACGCTATCCAAGTTTTCATTAATTTCTTTGATGAGTTTGCTTCAATCCTTCCTTCGGTTTGATTGTATTTTTTTTTGTTTACTTACCGAGTGAGGCAGCCAACAATCATAGCGTAATCTACAGCGCTCCGTCTAGCGTTACGTGAAGTTCTGGGCTCGATTCTCAAATTCGGCTGTGTGTAAATTTGATTCGTTTAGATTGATCGTATCAGCTGTTTCACTAAAACTGCCTTAACATTTACTAGGCGTCAAATAAAAGTCACTAAAAGGGAGGATGTTTGGCGACGTGACTGCCATCGAGCTTTTTAATAATTTATATTTTTATATTATTGAACCAAACACTGTACAACTATTAGACATTACATTTAAGAGTAACTTCCTACAAGTGAAATGTTTTTCCCATTCGTAGTTTTCGTACGTGGGCACGTCGAAATAGCGATTAGACTATTTTCGCTACTTATCCAACATTAAAAACTATTCAAACGATAACGAATAAAATAATCTATAGTGAAATTAAATGGTATTATGCTACAGGAGGACACCTCTAATAATTCAAGTAAAAATTATTTTATAAATGTACAGGTACTCAAAGATGTGCAAATTTTATGAACATTCAAGTTAGTACGAACAATTTGATGTGAAATTGCAAGGGTGTCATCCTGTATATTAATACATTTACTTTCACTCTAAATTATTTCATTAATATCGTTTGAGTAGTTATTACTTAGGGAAAGTAGCGAAAAAAATAAAATCGCTCCTTTGAAATTCGCTTGTACAATACACACCATGTATGTTGGCGGGTAACGTGATGGAATGTGTTTTAAATTCGAATGGCCGGGATAACCGCCGACCAAACAAAATTCAGTTATGTGGCCAGCAATTTGGACAGCAAATTCACCATGGAAGTGCGCAATATACTGACTAGCCCCCCAGCTGAAGGCCGATATCAGAAACTAAAAACATAATAATCAAGTGGTTCAGTGCCTTTCAGGAACGAAAAACCAAACAACTGCTGGAACACAAGGAGATGGGCGACCGAAGGCCCTCCCAGTTCCTGAGGCACTTGCGAAGCCTGGCGGGGACTGCCATACCCGAAGAACTCCTCAGGTCAGTATGGCTAGGCAGTTTACCAACCACGATGCAAGCAATCCTAGCTACTCAGTGTCACTCGCCCCTGGACTCATTAGCTGACTTGGCAGATGCCATTGCTGACACCAGTCCGAGGCCACAGGTAGCGGAGTCTGCATCCCTGGAGGCCTTGTTCGACAGGATGGCCTCACTGATGTCCACAAAAATTGGTGAAATAGCAGCGACTCTACGGCAGGAAATAGCAGCCACTACCACTCACAGAAGTCAACGCAGCAGTCGCCGAGACCGCTCACCATCTGCATCGGTTCACAGGCATGCTCGCAGCAGGAGTTCTCCCGGAGTTTGCTGGTATCATCGGCGCTTTGGAGATGCTGCGTAAAGATATACTTCATCCTCTACCTACCCTGTGGGAAACGAACAGGCGACTCGTTGATGGCGGCCAGCGGCATCACCCGTGCACCAAGCAGCCGCCTCTTCGTCACCGACAGAGTAACCATGGAAAAGAAAGTTCTTAGTAGATACAGGTGCTGACATTTGTGTGTATCCATGTTCGCGGCTACCAAGAGGGTGCGCTAAGTCAGAATATACCCTTTTTGCTGAAATGGCTCACCCATCTCTACATATGGTTTTGTTACATTTACCCTCAACCTGGGGCTAAGGCGTGATTTGGTGTGGCGTTTTGTCGTGGCGAGTGTCACCAAGCCTATCATCGCGGCTGATTTCCTCCACCATTATGGCCTCCTGATCGATATCCTTGTAGAAAGTACCACCTCCCTATCAGCCATCTGTCATGTGACCACCTGCAATATCGGTAGCATAAAGACACTTCCTCTGTCATCGCGCTACTCTGAATTGCTGGCGAAGTTGGGCGACATCACTCGCCCATCCGGCACCCCACGGCATACACAATATTCGACAGTTCACCATAATCACACCAGTGCCGGGCAGCCAGTACACAGCAAGCCACGTCATTTGGCACCAGACAAGTTGCTGATAGCGAAGCAGGAATTCACAGTCCTGCTTAAGCTAAGGCTAGCCCATCCTTCAAACAGTTCCTGGTCTTCCTCACTCCACATGGTACCCAAGAAAGGAGATGAGTGGAGACCTTGTGGAGTTTACAGGATGCTTAATACTCGCAAAATTCCTGACAGATACCCAGTTCCGCAAATCCAGGATTTTTCTCACACCCTACATGGCATGACAACTTTCTCCACGATTGACCTCGTCAGGGCTTACAACCAGATTCCAGTTGCCCAAGCAGATATTCCGAAAACAGCCATCACCACGCCTTTCGGGTGTACGAGTTCCCCTTCATTTATTTGTCCTCCGCAATGCTGCACAAACATTCCAAAGATTTATTGATGAGGATCTCTGTAGTCTAGGATTTTGTGTCTCATACATTGACGACATATTGGTTGCATCAAACAGTGATACAGAGCATGTGCAGCATCTAGAAGAACTTTTCAGCCACCTCAAAACTAATGGTCTCCTAATCAACCCCGCCAAATGTGTATTTGGGGGATCACAAGTAACTTTCTAAGGGCACATAATTTCTGTGAAAGGAACCAATCCATTGTCGGAGAAAATAGATGCGGTCCTCTCATACAATAAGCCACTGACGGCAAAATAACTGCGCCACTTCACCGGGATGCTCAACTTTCACAGACGTTTCATCCCCAAGGCAGCAGAGACACAAGCCCCCTTGCATGAGATGATTAAGGGGAATATGAAAGGCAAGGACCCAGTAGCATGGACACCGGAGAGTGAGAAGGCATTTTAAAACTGCAAAACTGCTCTCGCACAAGCTACCTTGCTGGCTCATTCAATCCCGACAGCTCCACTAGCACTAATGACAGATGCCTCAGACTTATTAGTTAGGGCAGTGCTCCAGCAGCAGGTGAAAGGATCATGGCAGCCCTTGGCATTTTTCTCAAGTAAAATCAACACCTCTCAGCAGAAGTACAGTGCTTATGATCGCGAACTCATCGCCATATATTTGGGGATCCACCAGTTTCGCCATATGGTAGAGGGGAAAGAGTTCACTGTATTCACCGACCACAAGCCTCTCGTTTTTACTTTCGCCCAAAACCTGGAAAATTGCTCACCATGTCGTTCGTTCAAGGCAGCTGGATTTCATCAGTCAGTTCACGACAAGCATTCAGCACATCTCGGCTGCTGACAATATAGTTTAAGACGCCCTCTCCCGAGTGAATGCTGTGGACGAAACCATGGACTACCAAGCTCTAGCTATGTTGCAGCTGGTATACGAAGAGCTAAAACGATACTTTCAGCAGGATTCTGGCCTACAGCTGAGGAAGCTCACCATGCCAGATCTACCACTCGATCTCTATACTGCGATGTCTCTACTCCGACAGCAAGGTCTTTCGTCACAGCACCATTCCGTCGTACAGCTTTCGACATTGTGCATAACCTCGCTCACCCAGGTGTCAGCGCTTCGGCCAAGCTAGTCTCACAGAGATTTGTGTGGCCTTCCATCAGGTCAGACTGTCATAAGTAGGCACGCCATGTATTTCTTGCCAGCATTCGAAAATGTCATGTCATGTCTCCTCCCCAACTGGTGCTTTCTTACCGCCCTCATCCAGATTATACCATGTGCATATCGATCTGGTGGAGCCCTTGCCAATGTCCCGAGGCTTCCGGTTCTGTTTGACTATCATCGACTGCTTCACCAGGTGGCCAGAAGCAATTCCGGTTGAGAACATTGAGGCCACCATCATTGTTCGGGCTCTGTACACTGCATGGATCGCATGCTTCGCACCCCTCTCGATACCACTACTGACCAAAGGTGACAGTTCGAGTCTGCACTCTTCAGGGACCTCTGTGACCTGACAGGTATATCGCGGTTTCGAACAACAGCATTTCATCCACAAGCCAATGGTATGGTGGAAATAATGCACCGGCAACTCAAGGCAGCGATACGTAGCCACGACACCGAGCACTAGGTGGACATATTGCCTACCAAACTTCTGGGAATCCGAGCAGCCTGTCGTGAGGACCTCCATGCTTCAGAGGCTGAGTTGGTATGTGGGCAACCTCTTCGTCTCTCATATGAACTGTTGGTAGCCCATCCACATTCCCAACTCGCAAACACAGCAGGACTTGTAAGGGAGCTCCGGCAACATTTCAGCACACTCCGACCTCTAGTGGGCACACACCATTGCGGAACCAAGACATTTGTGTTTAAGGTCCTCGCCACAGCAACAGAAGTCTCCGTCTGCCATGAAGGGCTCCAGAAATCTCTCGAGGCCCCATACGAAGGCCCATTTCCAGTGCTCAGCCGTACACCAAAGACTGCAACACTCCAAACGCATGGTCGGCAAGTTACAGTTTCCATCGATCGACTTAAGCCAACATACACCCTCGCCAACCAACCACCTGACAACATCGCCAACCCCATCCCAGGACCGGACTCAGCGGTACCATGCCATTCACAAGGCTCATACAAGGAATTTCTACACACCTCTCCTACAATGACGAGATCTGGCCGCCACGTCCGCTTTCCTGACCGCCTTCAAGATGGTTTTTCGTGATGTTGGGTGCATCACTGGCAGGGGGTGTTGTGGCGGCGCACCACTGCCGTTTACAGAAGCGATGCAAACGGTGTATTATTTTGAAAAAAGCTCTGCCAAAATTGTATATTGAATAACTGTACACAGTCTCAAATTTTTCAAAGCATTTGGTTAAAAATTTTCGTGGTATTTGCAATTGTTTGATATTTCTGATAAACAGGCCGAATTTTCAGCACTATAGCACCATAGTTTGAAGTGTGTGTTCTTTTAGTATGTATGCAGATGAAATGCACGATAAATAGTTTCCTAAAAAAAAAGTAACAGTAACTCGCTGCAACACATTTGAAGCGCATGTAAGGATGTCCCCTTAAGTTGGCTGTCTAGACGAATGTATATTGCGCGTTCGAGGCGTAGAGTTACGACATTGATTAGGATGAGTCAGCACGCGTATCATGGTTCTACCTAGCTGCAAGGCCAAATCTTCTCAATGACGACGTGTCTGTATGAGGCATTATGCGATAACGCTATAATTGTATGGTGTATTATTACAGATAAAGGTGTTATACAGGCCCATACATTTTAAAATAATCTTAGTCGAGTTTTACATACCTGAAAAGAATCGCAAAAAAAAAAACTCCCATTTTCGCAATTTTCGGCTGCTAGAAAATATGCTTTAACGAGTAGGGGCGAACTTGAAATGACTATTCACACGTGTAATGTTCTTAAAATGACACTCCTATGCAAACAACACTGATGTGCGATTAGCAGTTTTCGAATAGTCTGGTAACTGTCGAAGATCTGCGCACCGTTCGGTGGTCTGGGCAGGCGGCCACCTTAAGGATGTTCAAATGCGATAAAATCATAAGTATAAATTCTTATGAAATATTGTTAGTTTTGTAGACGATACTTGTAAGTATACTGTTCTCTTACAAAACAATTTTAGCTCTCATAATTTTCTCATAACGGGGCGTCAAAGTCAAAGTTTGCTTGTTACACTGCCATGCAAATAGTGATAACTAACTGACCTACTTTAACAAAATAATTCACTGTGAACTCACATTCCATGAGCTATGCAATGAAACATTAAAAGACCCACAACGTAATATTTTGAATTTAAAAAAAATCGCAAAATTACAAAAAAAAAAAAAAAAGAGCAAATACAGAGGTTTTTTTAAAAATACAAAATCAGTTTGCGATATTTTTTAAAAATATTTCATTACGTAGCCCATAGTATGTTATTTTACTGTAAATTATTTCACGTACGTAAGTCTATTGGTTTTAACTATTTGCATGACAGCAGAACATACAAATTTTGTCCAGGACGCACCGTTATGAGAAAGCTGAGGAAACTGCACTAACAGGTGTTGTCTACATAAGTCAGTCTATTTCATGTAAATATATAATTATGACTTTATCGCACATGAACACCTTTAGGGCGGCCGCCAAGATGGCACTCGAATTGTGTGCAGCATGTTCGAAGACATATTTTCTGAAACACCAGTAAACGTGCGTTCCCAGTGCCTGTCTACGACAAGGAAACACACTTCTCACTACTTGTGAATGTGACTTTTAAGACACCTGGCACATTGGAAGCATTATTTTAAAGCCCTCAAACTTGGCTAAAATTTTTCATGCGGTTGTTTCTTAAGAAATATGTAGCGGATTTGTTCGAAATTGAGGTCTACAAGTGCATTGGACTTTGCTATAGTGACGCATTTAATAACATGATAGGGTCACCGATTAAAGTCCCACAGTAAAAAAGTTACGGCGGGATCACTGCGCACGCATTCACGACTTTGGCCGTAGAGGCGATATCACAATACATGTGCCGGCCGACGTCACTCGTAGCGCCTCTTCGATTTTTACCTCACATACACAAACATAAATACTCTTCACCAGGCGGCCGCTTTAAAGCGGTGAAGGTGAACATATAGCTGAGATAGTATTTTCTGGGATGTTTGAATGGCATGTGATATCAAGTACACGACCTCGGCTGCCCTCCTGGTGAAACTGCTCGAAGTTTAGATCGAACTATTTGATTACACACGATGCGTGTCAACTACGAGCTTGCTCCAACTCGATACGTCGATCGTCCGCGTCCGATAACTGTCCGGCTCGACCGATCGAAACGGCGCGCCGGCGTGGAGTGATCCCCCGCCACTGCTGACAACCGCTTAAGATTCCGCTATACTCATGAGTAGAGATGATGGTATATCGCGAAAATTTTTTGCACCAACATAGCCTTGAAACCACTGACACACCGTAGCTGTCTGCAGACCAACAACAGGCATCAAATATTACAACAGCGGGATTCTTATTGGCTTAGTCAAATTGGGGCAACAGCTCCACGTACCAGCGAAAGCCAGTTATCTTTTCATAAGCTGAGCGTATGTTGAAGTCTAGCAAATAGTCAAGTTTTCCCGCGATAAACCATCATCTCTACTCATGAGGTACAAATTATTGGTTTTTAAGCCTTTATATTTATTTTACGGTATAAATAAAAATGTGTTTAGGTATAACAATTTTAATGTATACGTATGTTATATTTTTGCGCTAAATTTGCTTTACACGTTAAATGCAATGTGTGAACAGTGTGAGACAAAGTCGTGTACTATTTTTTTTCTCTTACTGTTTAAGAATTGTATTTTACAAGTAATGCAAATTTAGCGCAATAATTCTAAAGAACTTGCACAGGAAATTGGTTCTACCTGAACACATTTTTAATTTATGCTGTAAAACTAATATTATGACTTGAAATCTAGAACTCATTCATAAAGTGTATAGTGGAATCTTAAACTTAAAATTCTCGACAGCGCCTGGGTGGACGCGATATACTCTGTTTCATATAAGTTTGGATAAATTTTACAGCAACTTATGGACTATAATTTTTTAGAATTTTGTGATTTGTTACACAAAGCAAGACAATAATAGCCCTAAAATGAACCTGAAATGTCTATTTCAGTTTTTGTGCTGCAAAGTTTGTCTTGTATAGTGACAAAAATAACAAAATATTACAAACTATTGTCCATAAGTTGCTGTCAGATTTATCCAAACTTATATGAAATGGAGTATAACAATGACCTTATCAGGAAGAGAGAAAGCGAACGTACTGAAACAGAATACATGAATACGTATTTTAAATATTTATTACAGTAATGTCATTGCGAAGTATTATAACCAGTGAATTAAAGCCCCAGTGCGATAATGTAAGCAGATTAAGGCGGCGACCTACCTTACGCTTCAAATGCGTTGCAGTGTGTTCGTAAACCGGTCTTTTACTACGAAAAGAAAACAAACTTCAGGCAAGGTCAGGACCTCATTGTTAAAGGCGCGGGTTGCGCAAATTTCATCATCATAATTTTATTTTGTATTTGTACCAATTATTTTTTTCTTATTTTATACACAAAATGTGACTAAATTTGGCTCATATGAATTTTTTATCTCTCAAAGTTTTCGCGTAATGGCTCCACAGTTCAACAAAACTTAATTTTTCAAATAAGCTAAAAATAAGAATAAAGTCACTGACCAATAACTTAACTTTCGTGTAAAAATTTAATGGGGTGCTCTCTACTCAGTTTTCATAATTACTTTTATTTTATGAATAGCTAGCGATGAAAAATTTAAGTTACCTGACATTAAGCACCCCGCGATTTGCTGTATATTAAGTTTAATTTATTGCAGTGGCTTAGTTCTTATTTTAAACCTATCGAAAAAAATTAAGTTAAGTTAAATCGTGGGACAAGTTATCGCTGTTGAACAACTCCTTCTTAAGCACTTTTTTATTGTATTTTATTTTTAGAGTCTTGAGACGTTTTCAGATAAATTAATGTGTGTAACGAATAAAGACAGTATAAGTTGGTAGGATAAAATTTGCACATAATCTCGAAAGTATTTTTTTTTTCGCGATCGACTCGAAATAACTACAAGTTTTAATCAGAAAAAAAAAACGCAACATGGAGGTCAAAATTTGTGTCAGTATTTAAAACCGAACAATGATATACGACAGTGCACAACAACCCATCATTAGACAGTAAAAGTTGTGTTTTCGCCACCATCTAAAACAAGAAACGTCACAGTTGCACGTATCTTCATACCTAAGCACGTGGGCTGCAAAAATGAGTTTCATTAAAGTCTGTTAATTAAATAACTCCAGGTATTTCGTAGTAGAGACTTTAAAATATTTGTACATGTTTACGGAAGGTTATACTTATTCTGGCCTGGATAAAAAAAAACACAGAGTGGAAAATCTTGCCTTACAACATGTAGGGATTTTTATTTCATGAATCCTATTTGTGACACATTTGTCAAGGAATTTTGCATTTTCGAAATAACTGCTTAAACAGAAGACTATAAAAATTAATTTTATTTTATTTACTTCTAATAACAAAGGTTTCTCTATTTTACGAAACGTTTGTTTTACTATTATAATGTCTAGAACTCAGAGTTTAGAAAAACACACATTTAAATAACCCTTTTTTATTATTCAAGAGTAATTTTAATGAGAATTTTTTATACTCTTATACCTCCTTTACATAGCTGTAATACAGATTTCTTCATATCTATGTTCAATGCGTATGATTTCTCCGGTAAAAAACAGCTATTAAAAACCACTAAACAAAAAATATTATATAACGCTGTATTTAAAAATTAGTCTGGCATTTACTGAAAGTCTCTATAACACCTAGAACACGCAAGGTTATCGGATTTCGAACTTAAATATATAAAAACAACTTCAGCAGTACGTTTTGAAAAATTAAATTAAATTGAAAGTTACCCAGCCAATACTACAAAACATTAGCATATATCGTTTACAATTTGTATTTAGTCGATTATGACTTATATTTAGACCAAAAGTAGATGCTTCTTACTGTAACCTATTTTAATGGAGGTTTCGGAGGAAAAGAATCTGATTTTTTAATCAGTAGTTATTGTCCGTTGAGTATTTACTATGTACTTTCAAAGTCTTCAAATGAAATAAGGCACATTGTTTACATATTTACACATAATTAATTCTGAGCAGGAGATGTTGTAACATTCACATGAGCTTACTTATCACTGGAGGAAAATCAATTCATCACAACAAAGGCCAGCAAGAGATTACTTTCAGTTAGCTCAACCTGCTATCGTTGACGTATTTTTGTTGGGTAAACTGTTTTACTTTTCTAATTCTTACCTTGCTCCATTCTGAGACGGCTGAATCAAATCCACAGCGCACACGAACATAAGACAAAGTGTACTTAATACAATAACTTGATAACCTTTAGTGTAAACTGGACATTTGTCAGGTAAAGTTCTCAAAACTGAGCTAACAGATATTTTCAGTGTTAACCAAATCTGGCAATTTATTTTTTGCTGCACAGTGGAATACATAAATGTTTAAATAATTTAATCATTTTTATTAATTACGTTTACTCATATATTCATTACAATAGAAAAATTAATTTCTTTTAAGGTAGTCTAAAATATTTGTTCTTTGTAACCTTGTTTTTAAATTAAACAATACGGCAAAACTTTGTTTAGTTTTTACTATTAAATACTTTGTTTATGCATACATGGTCACAGCATATGTAACACAGCAAACTGTCTATAAAATAACTCAGAAAATACACCCACTCTCGTATCAGAATAACGAAAGTACCTTAAATGATGATCGCATATTTTTTGTAACAGTAGGGCATCTAAATATCAGCATCTCAAAACGTTAACAAAACATAGAAACTTAAAAAAAAAGACTAACAATATAATGACAATACTTTTTGTACCCATACACGCAAAAAATAATCTATTACTTTTTCGTTCAAAATTAAAATTTGAAAATATTGTAACTTTTATTTTTTTTACTTATGTTCCAGCAATCACATTCATTAATTATAAGGATATTAATCAACCTCATACACAAATTCTTATACTGAACAAACGTACATCACATGGGCATAACCATTTATGTAAAGAGATCTAGTGATCTTGCAGAGACTCATAGACTCGAGTTTCGCTGTTTAGCTCGGTGAAAAGCGAGCACTAGACCTCTTTATCAGGTCGTGTGACCGAAAACCAGTTGGCTGCCACCAAGCAGTGTCACTGATGTTGGTGATTCTGAGCCAGGAAACACTCAGGATGTACGTATGAAAAACGGTATTGATTTTACTTAATGTAATCGACAATGCTGTTTTTGGTACAGAGCTTTTACAACTGTAAATACGGTAATGACGGCGGTCCTGCCTCTGTATAGAGAACACAGATGTTAATATAAACTAAAAAGTGTTGCACTAAACTCTACGCAAAGTACAGGGGCGGCACGAGAGAAGTCCTCCCGCATGTGTGCACTGCTCGCTAGTCAGACGAACATGACCCGGCTTTCGGTAAATGGCGTGCAGTGTGCACGTCTTCTCCTACCAAAACACACTAAACGAAATGAGATGAATTGGTAATGGTGAACAAATGAATATACTGGATGCCGTTAGTGATTAAGGCTCATTGAATTATTTTTGACTCTAGCAAATTAAAATAGCAAAAGCAATTAAGAAATTTAGCAACAGCCTTTATTAAAACTAAATAAATTATTGATGTGGCTTTACCAGACTGTATCTTTCTAGATAAACACATGTTCCTAAGCACTGATGTGGTTGTAATAAAAGAAGTTACATTAAATAATAATTAGATAAGTTAACTGTATGACGGCCAGCTCGGGCAAGTATATTATCCCCGGAGGGGTGTGAGTTGTGTGGTAGCACTTCATGTGGCACTTTCCTGAACCCTAACGAGGTACGGCGAGGACATGGCGCTTGCGTCGTACACACTCGCAAACCAACTTCTACTCGCCTTAGGTGATGTCTGAGGTGCCCCGGGAGATACATAGAAGGTAATAGAATAGAAGTGAAGCACTGCTTCATCTTTGTCCACACACTCTGCCGCGGGGGGGAGGGGAGACGAGTAATACAGCCAGGGGTTCGTACAGCGCATGGGCTCCGTAAGTGGCCGAAGTGTTCCGAGGAAGCCACATAGGTTCTCCTGCAGCCCGCCCACTGCGAAGAAGAGAAGCGAGGCGTCATGCACTCGCCACTAACTACGCTTGCCTTCCAGACTATTCGCTAGGCACACAAATCTTGTGTTCTCCTCGCTTCGTCTATCCTGCAGTAGGCAGCCACACTTGTCACTATATATAACTTATCCCGCTTTAAAAAATTCGCTCATCTCTTTGTTTCGCGTCAGTGGGCAGGTACCTTAGAGGGTTATGTATCCATAGAGAGCATAATGTTATTCTCATAGTAGTACTGTTGAAGTTCTGGAACCTTAGCATGTGAACTCAAAGTTAGTCTCTTATCACATTCATTAACTATGTTTTCAGTGTGGTGCAGTGTTTATAGTGCCTACTTAGCAAACCAAATATATCAGGTTCGAACATATGTCAAAATTTCGTAACATTTTCAGGTTACTATATGATACTTCATGAACTTGAGAAGCGTTAGTAAAAAAGAAAACTAAATTTTTTAAAAATGTAATGCCAGTAATTTGAAAGAAAGTTATATATATATATATATATATATATATATATATATATAGAGAGAGAGAGAGAGAGAGAGAGAGAACGAATTACCAGTGATTTTTCCAAAGAATTTGCTGCAAAGCTGAACTGAGTGTCCCGTAGACCTTATAATGATTTCTGGATACTATATTGCCAGTACTTTTCCGTTTTACATACTATCCGTGTCACTGAATTTTCTGTTTGTGTACTTTATTATATCTCGCGGCATCAGTTGTTGTAAGAGCAAGGATGGTACAGCCCTTTTTAGCTTTTTTTTTTGCCACTTTTTTTATAAAATTATCATTATTATTGGTGATAGACCGAGGTACGTACCCATTTTATAACATAATTATTGTAAATCCTATTGAACATCGCATAGCTCGCAAGATAGTGTTCAAGTAATTAATTCCTAGAATATTGCGATTACGTTTGTACGTACGTTTTGCAAAGAGTGCAATTAACTGTTTACCTATACTTCAAGGGTGCGTAACGCCATTGGGAATACATTTTTGCGGTAAGTCGCCATGTCGTATAGATGCTTTGGCCTAAATTTTTCCGTAAGAAAGACGTCTGCAGAGTTTGTCCATGTATTTACGCACAGAACAGTTAGCGGCGACTTGCAGACTAGTTTATTGTTAAATTTATATATTTATTTAGTAAGAGTTTTGAATGTCCCTGAGAAGCATCACTGTTATAGTATAAATGCGGGGAAAGAGAAGTGGAATCAGCCAGGGTCCATTATTTATTGATCAGTAAAGAATTCCCCTGGAGTGATTTACGAAACCATCTCAAATAGAATTGGGATGGTGGGTCAGGACATCTAACCCTATGGAGGTGCGTGTTATTCATCTGGTAAGGTTAATTCTACTACAGTATAGGGAGATAATTTAATTTCTTATGGACTAGCTAACAAAATATAATTATTGCTACTAGTTTAAGAAGAGTCGGTAAGGAGACTATAAATCTAGAGATTGTAATGAAATCAACTTTAACCAGGGCAAATACAACGAAAAAAAAATATAATAAAATAATTTAGGTTTATTTGCTGTGTTAAAAAACAGTCATATTTCTAATTTAATTCACAAAATTAAAATAAATTCCATTGATAAGAAAGCTACGTAATTGTGAAATAATGACGCCTGATTCATCTCCAAAACCGATGCCAGTGAATATAGTGGCAGAAATTGTCTCTTCCCAAACTAATAACATTGATGTCACTTACCTACTAATCTGTAGTATAGTAATAACCTTGATTCTCTGTCTCGCTAACACACACACAAAATACACACGCATGACCGCACGCACACACACAAACACACAAGTAGATGAAAGTCCAACAAAGACAACCGAAGGCAAAACTGGTGACTTTTTTACTGGTGCCCGCTCCAAAAAGTAGTGAAATGCATTTTTATTTTAATTCCTGCTATCCCCATGTAATGAATGTAAACAGAGCGACTTATTCCCAACAATACAAACAAATGCATCCACAGTAAATAACTGTTATTTTGGTTACTACGGATGTTATTCCTAGTGATCTGAAGAGTTCCCAGGAGTAAAGAGCGATTAATTAACGAGTTGGTGAGAGAAGTAAGAGTATTTTAAGGAAATAATAACAGATATTGTTTAAGAATTTCACACGATCCGGAGATTTAAAAACTTCGATTCTTAGTGATTGAACTGACATGAACCTCCAAGAGGTTATGCTAATTCTGCTGTTCGCCTTGGGTAGCTCTGGTCACCCACTGAACATGTAAGTCACTACGAAGTGCTGAGTATCTAGTAGCTTAAATTTTAGTTCTTCCGGGAGTTGATGTTAGTGTTCGACGAAAGTTTCGTGGAAGCTTTTTGTGAGCTTTGTGGCAAATGTTGCTGTAAATATTATTTGCGTATCTTGTACTGAATAGCAGGCTCCAGTCAACACCACAATTGTCCATATCGACACAGTTGTTTCTCCTATAGTTGGGTTTTGCATCACTATGCTATACACTCATTGAATATACCTTAGTCATTATCGGGAATACTTGTATGAAATAGTAGTTAACAAATAATTCATAAATTAATTATTTAAACCACATGACATGGTTAATGTTTGCAGCGTGAATCACGTGACAATCACCAAGTTACAAATGTTCTGAAAACGAACGAATTTCAAAGGCTTGAAATTGCGAATTACTAGAACATTTTAACAGTTTATTTAGCGCAGTCGAGCAACAACTCTCGACTAAATTTCACTAGTGTTCGTTGCGATCAAAAACTAACGGGAGTTAACCCATTTAATACATATTTTAACGAACATAAGCTAATTAAATGAATTTGTACACGTTAATTTTTTTGGCTAACAACATCTTGTGGCTTAAATTTCGCAAAAAAAAAAATTAACATAACACTTGAGTAATTTTAGTTGTACTTAAGATGAAACTGTTATTTCCAGGTTATCATTACAAATTAAATTTGTGATTAGTAATCAACGATGAAGATATATTATTGGATACAATATTTTGACGAGAATTGTGCCATTAGCGACAGAAGCAACTGTTCAGGAAACCACTAACTGTAAAGGAATCGCCCTAAACCTGCACAGAAAACCACACCAGCATTCGCCTGGAGTGATTACAGAGAACCATATAAAACTCACTTTTCGGATGCTTGCGACCTTCATACGGTTGAATTTAAACCGAAATGTATTATTCTTTAGCGGATTTGACACAGTGAAATCAATTCGTAGTAAGTTATCATCACTACGCGAAAATTGACAAACTCAAACCTACCACAAACATGTTGCAATGTGCGAGAGCTACCGTACTTAGTACCAGCACCTTACCCAGTACCAGTGAAATATTCGTTAATAAGTAAGAAAATATCCAACTGCAACGGTGCATGAACTGGCAACGAGCGAATTTTACGAGTTAGCTTTCGAGTAGCCGGGTCCATTAAATTTACCCTTTCTTTATGTCAGTATAAAATTACAAAATCTACTATAATGTCTGACTGCGAGCGGTAAATGAAAGCAACTGTCCAATTACGCCATATACGCTTACTAGCCAATAAGGATGTGTTTTCAATGTATGGCGACGTTTGAAAATATTGCATTTTTAGAGCCCAATACTTTGAAATTAAAATACGCACGGATTTACTACTTAACGTGGGTGCATTTGGTGCGAAAATACTTCTGAAGACTCATGTAAATATTAAGTTATTTTTCTAGGTACCATCCCATGAATGAAGGTGACTGAATAACTTGCAATTGTCTGTGAAGCCTTTCGTTTTACGATTATTTGAAATGGTATCTGTTATTAATTGCACAAGTATTGAAATTACAAGAAAACCCTCAAAAATTCTTAACAACGCTTTCCCCAGTAGCAAACGTTGGCCCAACGTTTGCATGCTACGTTGGGCCAACGTAGGCATGCAAGATTGGCTTAACATTGAAATGTTGCATGAAACAGCGTAGGTGCAACATTGATTTTCGGTTGGATTCTTACTAACTTTCTACGTTGGCCCAACGTCGTTGGATACTTGAAATTGTGTGCGTAATATACGTAAAACCAACCATTTTCTCTGCAAAATACACACAAAATTGACTCTATGAAAGTAAATTTAAGCACAATATTAATAATTATTTTATTTCAGACTCCTTGTAGGTCACAAAAATTATTAAAATCAATAAAATATTTTCGACCGCCCCCTGCCCTACCTATTGCTCTACGCTGTCGTGTGTAAATTTATCATATATATAAGACAAATATATATATTTAATTAAAATTTTTGAATAGTTAAACTTAAAAAAAAAACAAAGGAAAATGTATCTTGATCTAATGATGTTTACTAACAATACCAATGTTCAGCCTACCTGCGAACCAAATCTTCTCAGTGGTTGGCCTACTGTGGGTTACACATCGTTAACCCAAGGTAAATATGCATACCTATTGCCAACGGTGGGTTTACCCACTTGTACCTACCTTCTGAAACATGAATACAACACTCAACTTACTACTTACACAAATGGAACAAATTAAGAACACTCGATATGTATATGAATATATATTTTAACTTGACCTGTGGAGTAGGCAATACAAATCAGCATTCTGTAGTGACATCTTTGGGGTCGGAGCGACCACAGATCTCGCTCAAATGAATATTAATGGATTAACAAAATCTATTCGCTTCACACTGATCAGACACACTGAAATGTTTCACATCAATAATCGAGCTTTTTTCATATCTGTAGGACAGAGAGTAAAAAAAGGGCTTATTTGGACACATCTTGCATACGTAAATGCACACGGATTTTGAAACGACCAGTGGCTGTTAGTATGGGACACTCTGGAAACACTTCCACTATTTAGAATTGACATTGGACAATGGGTTAAACCAGGAGCCTAGTGAAAGTTATGAGTGGGTCCCTTGATTCTCCATGCACTTCCGTCTTCTTCGTCACGGGCAATGCCACTGTGTTTGGGTCGCTGGCTGCTGTACTCCCAGTGTAGTGGAACACCTGGGCGGACGTTTCTCCTCGAAAGCCGCTAGATGGTGGGTATATATAGTAACAACTGACAAAGAGGCTAGTTACGCCTCTCAGGAGGATCACATCAACTCTTCAGTTTACATCTTAGTTCTTCACAAGTATTACGGGTGTCCTTGTGAGATCTTACGAATGGCAGAGAAAAGTTCTGTTTAAAGTTATTCTAGCAAAACTGAAACATTATAACCTCAGATTTAGGACACATTAACATACACATTTCATACATATCCTTCACACATATCGTAGCATCTATGGATCTAATTAACTTTTCATGTAATGTGGTGAGCCCGAGGGGAAGGTCGAAATACGCTCATGAATTTTATAGCATACATCTTCAGAAATAGCATTTTCTCTCTATGATTTAACGCGTAAGTCCCTGGGTGATTATCTTTGTTTTAAAAGTGTAAGCAAATGGTGAAGATGTTATGCCATGAACTTGCTGAAATGCAATTTTGCAAACTCGAATACGATGCCTTTCACACATCACATAGTACTTCGAAGAGACAGATTATGTTTTTTTTTTTTTTAATATCAGTATCTTCTCTATAACGTTACATTCTCACCGCTTCCGATTCTATAAACAGTAGAATGTGCAAATCTTGCTCGTACTGTGTACTTATTCCACTGAATGTTTCTACGATTTGCAGCATTTATTTATCTGTAACAACAATCAGACGGATTGACATATGTTTAAAGAGATCAATACCTTATTACATCTCTGTTATAAAATACAGTAAATTACCTATGACTAGTCGTGGAATATTAAATGTTTCCGAAACTTTAGGATAGATTCTTGGGTCCTGGCATCGTAGCCTTCACAAAATCTTAGTCTTTTGCTGAGCAGAATAGTCTGATCACTCTCATGGAAGGCGTAATCTTTTTCGCTTGTATTATTAATGCTATCTTCAAACTGCAATATTTTTCACTCTCGTGGAAATTAGCCATTGTAGTCTCAGTACCCAGACGGGGAATATATCTCTCACAAGCATCTGGATATCGTCCTATCGCATTACTTGCATTCATGTGCAAATAGTTGAACATATGGATTTCGTAGATGTTACTGTGCCCTACATGCTGTGGCAGCAGTTGTCGATAAGGTTACTGAAGGATTCTGCATGCAACAACATTCGGCTCTCATCTAATTGGATTTAGCGCGAGTGTTCGATTCAGTACATCATGGTGCTCAATCATCCAAACTTCGTTTATTCGGAGTGAGCATACGATTACACTCCATTATCCAGAGCTTTCTGTCTGCTCGCACATTTCAAGTCCGCATTGGCCATATTTTATCACCAACACTTCCTATACCAGCTGGAGTCCCTCAAGGCTCTGTTCTAAGTCCA
Organism: Medauroidea extradentata; assembly: GCA_003012365.1. Taxonomy (NCBI): domain Eukaryota; kingdom Metazoa; phylum Arthropoda; class Insecta; order Phasmatodea; family Phasmatidae; genus Medauroidea; species Medauroidea extradentata. The sequence goes on from PNEQ01097500.1 coordinate 34,543, forward strand.
CTCCTTTTTGCAGCTGAAGAGTGATATACCTGTACAGCCAGATGCACATATTTTTCAATAAGCGGATGACACCGCAGTGTTATTTACAGGACAGGACGCTTCCACGTTGTCAGCGAAAGTACAAGCAAGTCTTCGTTCACTTGATGTAAACTTTCGTAAATGGGGCATTCTTACAAACCAGTCAAATACTGAACTTATCTTTTTTACAAAGAGAAGAGCCAGACCACCAGCTCCTCCAACAATTGCTGGTCATAAATTAACCTGGACTCCAACGGCACGATATTTAGGATGTTATCTATATTCGAGTCTTCGCTGACATCATCATGTCACCAAAACGGTGGGCAGGCTACATGAGTTCTAATACCTATACTTTCTATTCTTCTTCCAGCCTGTCCTCTACCCTTAAGGGAAAGAGTCCAATTATGGCAAACGCGTGTTCTGCCAATACTCCTATATGGAGCAGCTGTATAGGCTTACATTGCCGCGGCCACAAAACGTCCACTGGTGTCAATATACAATCGTGATAGACTATACGAACACTTTTGGGTGCTCCAATAATAATGGATACATTTCTGCTCTATAACCTAACTGATGTTAAACCTCTACTAGATATAATAAATAACATTGCTGCAAAATTCTTCCAACGAGCCGAAAGGCACAAAAATCCAATTATTACAGGAGTTTGATGATGATATGATGTCCTGACAATCCGTCCCCACCGTCGCATTAAACACTATCAATTGAATGCAATAGTAAACTAACAATAAGACATATCACTAAAATAATATTTATTCCTGTGACCTGTTAAGTCGCAGAATTTTTGTAAGAACAAAAAGTATGACATTGTGTGTCACATTAGTAACAGCTCTTAATTTTTGGCTTTGACCTTTATCTTCTAGTGTTTTCAAAGTGTGGTTTACATTATAGTTTCTCTGTCTTATGTTTTTCTTCTGTTCTTTCGTTTGATTGTTGAACTGCGTTGTATAAAAATCAGAGTCATTCTAATTCCCGCAGCTTAAGGAAAACATTGACGGCTTAATCTATCGAAAGACGATTTTAGTTTATCATTAATATTCTATATTTCTTTTTGTCAGTTATCCGGGTCTTCCGCTTTTTCCCGGAAAATCTTATTTCACGACTTTTATTATTATTATTGTATATTCTTTTCTTGAATGAGCTCCCAGAAGAGCCATAAAATGGCTGGTGCGGGAAAATCTGTATCTGTACGCTAGTGATTCCTTAGACAGTAATTTTCTTTTGATCTTGAGACCAAAACATTTCTTCTTCTTTACCACAAGGAGCTGATAAAATGTCAGGTCTACCATTCGTACAAAATACATATCCGTGTTTCTTTTATGCATCAAATGTATATTGCTTAAGCTTCTTTAATACAGTTCTTTAAATGAAAATGTGCTCCCTTTCTGCAGATAACGAAGCGCTTAGGTTTGAAGAGGTTGATGATTTTATTTTTGGTATAAAAGAATATTCGTCAAAAAGTGGACGTGATCCCTTTAGCATTTAGTGATTCAGTTGAATTCTAGCAAGGATTTATTTTCTTTTGTGTAAAGTATGTAAGGAGTATGATTGTTTGGTACTTTCAAGACGTTAAGTCTGAAGAAAATGTTTCAGAGCTAGTCTGACAACAACAGCAGGACCGCAGCCAACCACTGAGGCCTCCAGCATTGGAGACGACCAAACTTGGGTGAGTCAGTCCCACATTTAATGTGTCTAGAAGCTCATTGGTTAGTATTATTGCTTAGATAAGGAATGATTGACTACAGTAACCTGTGGTAACTTTGTATCATTTTGAGGCAACATTGTACCAGGGATTTTCTTTCATGTTACAGCTTTGTGACATTCAACCACTATGCAAACTTTAAGATTAACAAATGTATTCATCAAAAACATAACCGTATTCTTAAATTCTGAAATACTTAATTTGTAATTGAACTAGGCTGGTTATACGAAGTTGCCCTGACCGATTCAAACTATCACAGTCATTTGCTTAACATAAATATTAATAAGAAATTATTAAACCTCAGCAAATCGAATTTTAGGTTCTAATAAGAAACAATTCTAAACCAGTGTATTTAAACATTTATGAACTGTAATTACTTGTATTTAATTTGTTTCCACACTTTAAATAATTGTTGTCGGTTGTACCATTAGGTGATACAACACACCATTCCTTAACTTATTTTCTGTATTTTATTGTAGCCTATACTTCTCCTTGTTAATAAAAATATAATTTTAAGTACTTCATCCTAAGTGCATACATACCTTACTAATTTCTCCTAAGAATTGTAATATACAAAGTGCATAGAGTATCTGTGTAGAATGAATTGAAGATCAATAGATTTGTCACTTTTGCATAATTTGGTGTTTTTCATATTACACTGTGTAGGTGCACAATATTTTTATAGGACATCATAATATCGTATGGGAAGCTAACTCGAAAGACAGGGAATCATTATAGTAAGGCATGCAAATAAACTCTGATTCAATGTAATTTAAGATAAACAATAAATCGAAACATACCACGGCTTGCATGTTTACCTTCACTGCTAAAATTACACTACTGTCACCTAGTTTTCTGGGTTTTATGTTAAAGATATTAAATGTTTTCTATTTATAATGTAAAAGAAACTCATATAACAGGCGGCTGTGAACTTTGTAAAATATTCTCGTTTTTAATTTTACATAACAGCACAATTTATGTTTCGTATTCTAATTTAATCGAAACGAATCATAAGTATTAAAGCAAATTATATTATAAAAGTGTGTCTGGTATTTGAAAATATCTCTAGAATTATTTCTACTACTGGCAAAGCAAACGTTTGTTAGAGGGCCATAATTAACTAAACCAACACAGTGGATAGAAATAAAATGTAAGTATACAGAAATTTGTCACTTAGCTTGAAGTAATTATGTTCAGCAATAGAAAACATCCGTAGTTTTGTGCCTCTTGCAATACAGATTCGTTGGGCTTGCATGTAAGCGGTCTGTTGAAAAAAGAACCAGTTAAAAATTATAAGAAATAACTCCACTAGGATAATATTTTTGTGGTGCAAAGAATGAGAATGTCAGTAGTGTAAGTTTGTGAGAAATATTTAGATGCCACAAGAAATATTTAATAACGTTGGCAATGTTAAAACATATGTATGTTTTCAACATGTATTTTTTGTCAATAGTTCGCAACAAGACGTGTTGGTTACGCAGAAATTTTGCTTAACAACATTTATTTTATTATTAAATAATTTCATTTGAGCTTTTTGTGCCTCGGAGAACTTTTTATTTCTAAAATAGAAAACTAATACTCCCCACGGGAAAGCAACAAATTTTAGGCCTGCATAGCGTTGTTAGGGCACTGATTTAAAATTACTATACTCACTTGCAAAACAAACCATTTCATATATTTGTGTATCTTATATAACATGCACTATTGTTCTTCAGAATTATTCAAGTGTGTGTACTCCTTTTTTGTTTTGATCTAAATTTTTAATCTGAATCGACAAATTAACAAATTATTCCATGAAAATTGGTGAAGGGACCAATTAATTTAAACATCATAATAAATAGGGAAATAATATAAATCTCGTTACAACACCATATAGGTACTGAATATACCTTTTCTACTAAAATGAGTTGCACGCCAATTCATCCTGAGAAAATGCCTTTGATACGAATGTATTTGATCGTCCGTATCTGAACTGTTTATGCTAAATAATGTATCTGTATTACATCACCACAACTGTAAACAACCTTCTCAATATGAAGCTCTTCTGTTACGTTTTCACATTACTGCTACAAATATTTATGGATTCACAATGGTTCAGCTTGTAAACCTAGATAATTGGTTTACAAGTTACAGTGACACCTGTGTGGTCATACTGCGTTGCTACAAATATCAAACCACTGCTGATTAGGTATTGTGCATATCATTGCGTTTTGACAATGTTGACAGAGCATATTAATAGCATACATAAAACAAATCCAGTCACAAGACGAGATGAACATGCATTTATACCAACACAATAATTGTATAAGTAGAGAAAATACATTTTGTAGCCATCATCAACGTGATCTAATTATTTTAGATAACCACATTAATTACTTCTAAATATTGCAACACAATAACTGTATTGTGGTAATTTTTGTCGTGATTGGTGTCAAGATTTGTCCACCAACCGGTATACCAACAATACTATTTAAATGTGTGATAGTGACGCCACTCTATAACATGATAGTACTGTACGCAACCATTCATTTGATCACATGATAGGCTGTTAATAATAAACTGAGCACACAGCAGAACTTCTAATTGATTAAAAATATGTTTTATTGGGCCAATTGATGTTGACTTTTAAGAGTGTTGAAACGTTTACACTGCTTTTTAACTACAGAGAAGTTTTCATGTCAAAAATAGTAGAGATGGCTGCAAAACGGCATAATAATAAAGTTGTGTAGCTCCAATACTTAATTGTTTAGGTATTGAGGGAATGCTGATGTTTTTTTTATACAAATAAGAACTCGTGGTAAGTTTCACTATAAATAAAAAAAATCCCCAGTTATACTGAATCACAAGAAATTAACTTTAAATCTGAAATTCTTAGAAAAAATAGATGGCTATCCTAAATACTAACAGAAATCCAAAACAAAATCACTTCTATTAAGATATCGAGAACCAAAATTAAGGTATAAATGTGTTTAATATTTTCCGCAAAAGAGCCAATGCCGCTTAAAATTTAATGTCTTTAACCTTTCTATTTGAGCTGAAGTAATAAGAACATTAATGATAGCATACACTAATGAAGGCTACATTCCTCAGCTGACAATCTTCTTATTACAAAGTTTTGGTTTGAAAATTGTATACCAAAATTGTCAATAGCACAGCCCAAACATTAATACTTCTCCCCATAGACTGTCAGATTCTTCTAAGGCTAAATATAATAGATACGTTAGTAAATTACAGTAGATTTAATACTTATGGCCGATATTATAAACCTCTTTCGAATGACAACTAACTGCTATCCCATAGAGAAAGCATTGGTGAGCAGTTGGTTGTCATTTGAAAGAGGTCTATAGTTTCAGCCCTTAGAAAACCAATGCTCTATTACTGAAGCAGGTCATGTTAGATACTCATTGTTGTAAAAAAACTATTTCTTCCAAAGCGAAAGAAATTAAACCGATACAAACAAAGGAAGGTATCATATTTAGGTTAGTTAAGAGACATTATTATATTAAACTTGTGACTGTGCTTATCGCCACTAAAACCATGTCTAGCTAAACAACAAATGTAACTTATATTGTTTAACCAAAACAATTCCCAACATCTTATTACACCATGAATAACATAAAATATAAACTGTTAGTATGTTTCAAATAAGTAAATAGAGATATTTAAATAACATTCAGTCTGATTTAAGTTTAAAATTATGATAGATGTTCGAAAAAAAATAATCATGTAAACAACAATTATAATTTACTTAAAACAATAACTAAAAGTAATGTGACAATTCTGTCTACATATTCCAATATGCGACAGTATTTACTGCGCTTCAGAAAACTTATGTTTTGAATAACTCTAATTTTAGTGCTGTATCTGTTCTAAATAATACCAGATGTCTTTCACAATTAATGTTTCGAAGTATTTCAGTACGTTTTTGCTATCGTAAAACGTTCTGTACGGCGCATCGAAATTTACTATGAAAATACTCATGAAATAATAATTTGTGTTCATAATAAATTACTATTGAAAATTCCAAACATTGTTAATCACATTGTGGTGTTAAAAATGTTTATCGTGAAGTTTTAAATTCTGCAATTAATTCATATGTATATTTTAAATCTATCAATTACGTTTGTTGCTCATTATTTGTACAGCAGCTTAGAGATGACAGTACTTTTGACGTTCTCTGAAGACAATTTTTTACACCATGACAATTGTAAAACTAATTTTTCCCAGTGATGCTAATTATCACACCGAATTCCTTATTTTACAGTTATTTAACAATCACAACAAATTGTTTTTATGAAGAACCAAGTACAGTACAATTACACAATTCGTACACATTATTAATAAACTATGCAGATAATTATATATTCGGTACTTTTTAACACCCTATTACAGTCATGTTATATCAGAAACACACAATCCGCCAGCAATCCACTGCCCGACATGTTTATTGTGCGCTGCGAATCACTACTTCTGTGTTGAACAGATTTAGTGCATGTTTGCTGGTAACATGTCTTAACTGCTGATGCCTGCAGGCAATGCTGCTACACTTTCTGAAACATTCCCAACAACACTGACAACGTTTAAACAATTTCAAACAGTATCCATTGCAGAATCACATTCCTTATTTGACACGAACGATGTGTTTCAGTACGACACATGGAAGCCTCTGGTTTACTTTGGCCTCGGAGTGTTGGTGGGTGTCGGTGTGATGTGTGCCCTCGTCCTTGTGAGGATGCTGGTGTTGGCATGTAAGCGGCGAGACAGACAGACACAGGTGCAGACCCAGGACAGCCACGACCAGGCTCTGAAACAACTGCATGTTATACTGGACGAGTCAGATCTACTAGAGCTGCTGAGTTATACTGTCAGTCCAGTGGCTCCTAGACGCCAGCAGCTTAGTGGATCCATGGCGCCTCCAGCCACCCAGCTCACAGAGTCGGCTCCATCCGTGACAGCTGAGACTGTCTGGATGTCCACTCTGTGAGCGCTGGTATATTACGCCGGTCGCTGCCGTGAGTACTTCCTCTTGTACAGTACTGTACCATCTCCCTCTCTCTTTACCTGTATACTGTGTTTTAGGGATTGGTCAGGCTAACAGCCTCCCATCATAAAGACCCGGTCTTTAATACTAGCTAAGCAATTTCTGACTTTCGGATGTGTAAATCGTGGTGGACGTTGTTTGTAATGTAGTTTGATCCCGTTCCTCCCGTTCTTACTTCCCTTGTCTACTTCACACGTAGATGGAGGGGGGGAGGGAGTGCGGTGGCCGAAACGTCTAACCGTTCTCCTCACACCGACACGACGCGGGCCACTGAAAAAAGAGTATAGTTGCAGGTACCACACTTACGTTAACATAGATACAAAAAAACAGTTTGGTTGTTGGTACAACTCTGTACAGTTCCTTCAACAATCTGTTGTGTAGAAGAAACAAAGAGCCTTGTTGCTGTTACAAACCAGGTGGTGACGTCTATAAAACATATTGTTGAAGGAACTGTCCACAGTAGTACCGACAGCCATACTGTTATGCTGTCCCTATTTTAACACAAGTATGGTATCTACAACTATACTCTTTTTAAAGTGGGTCCGTTCCCATGTTTCCGCATTTGTAAATCGTAACGCACGAGACCTCCCATGGACTCGCTAGACCATAGCTGTACAGAGCCACCACAACCTCTCCTCCACACAGCTAACACACATGTAGGGAGAGTACAGTGGGGTAGTTGAGAAGTCTAGGTGGGAGGCACGCGATATGGCAGCTTGATTGCCACAGCCCCTTTGGTAGCAGTGCGTGGTTGATTACATAACTACTACACAGGCGTTTGGTAACGCCACTCTTGTATACCATCAGATATTTCGGTCACTGTTTCTGGGAAATATATTGTCCGGAAGGCGTTTTACTATGGTTACATGTTTTTGTTTAACACTTGTTCGGGCATAAACAGAAGCCAAACCACGATACAATGTTGTGGTTACGGAATTCCATACGATCGCAATCCCACATATCCCATTTTACTACTGAAAAGTATATTAGTACCGATTTCTTGTCGCCAGGAATCCAGTTATCCTTGAAAACCTATCTATATAATTTTTGATATATCTCACAGTGATTTTAGATAATTTTATTGCAATCTATTCTGAACATCCGCTTTTATGTGGTCGTTACTTCCTTACTAAGCTCTTTCGGCCAACAGTTCCAATAACACTATTTTTCATAAACACATATTCCACAAAGTTTGACGGTCGATCTTAGACTCATCCTGTTTAACATACATTCTGCACACATACAGAACGATTCAAGAGAAGTTTCTCTCACGCACAGGGTTCTAATAAATGTTGAAGCGCAATGTGTAATAACTAATATGCGTGTATTTTTCCGCAGCATTTGTAAAGTGATTTGAAACATTTGAACCATGGCGACTAAAATACCAGCCACTGCAAAATTTAAAACAGTGATGTTTTATCACACCATATTGTTTGTATTCGAGCATCAATAGACGCAGATAAACCACACTAGTCAAGCGACATTGGAACTGTGTGTATTGAATGTGCTGTCCGATGTGAAATGATCCATATTGGTTGTCCACACATAGTATAGCGACAGATTTTCATATTAAAAGAAACCTACAATGAAGCCTACATGATGTTTTTGCTTCAAATGATGCAAGGAATTTTCCGCATTAACCTTGTCAATAATCTTGTATAATATGCATGTGCGTTTGCGTGATTAAATTGGCGAAGTATTTGTCCAAAAATAATTGTTTCATATAATTTAAGCATTTCCGAAACATTTTAAACTGCAATTTTATTTGATGTTAGTATCATGATGCATTTTACCGCTGGTTAATGTACTGATATTTTAGTACATAAGACAACAAATAAAAAAATCAAATTCTAACTACGGAAAATTAATTATCAGCTGTACACTCCAGAAGTATCAAGACGTTTCTGCAGCAGCGAACACAAATCTTGAATTGTGTGTCGTAAGTGCCGTGAAGTATAAATTACAACGGAAATGATTGGTGAAGACATTCATGAATTTATGAAACCCTCTCCAAAATGTAGTTTAGGCTCGCTCCTTTCAACGTGTGTTATGTCTCGTCGTTACTACTTAACGAATACTATCGGAGAGTATGAAATCATTCTGCGTTCCTCTACGAAGATTTAATTTGTCTTAGAGGCTCTGTTTTTAACGGATAGTCATCGTCTCTACTCAGATGTTTCAAAACGACGTGCAGTATTTATGATTTAATGCACATTCACAAGACTTGACAGATGCTCTTTACAACTAAAAACAATCTTCAGATATTATCAGAAAAATAATGGCCAGCTAAAATGTAGGTGGCTGGGTTACTTAGACTCGTATTCATGAACGACACTTTGTTGCAAAGCAGACTTTTAGATTAGCAAAGTCACAGTTTCCATTTCATAGAAGAAACTTTCAGCAAAGTAAACTTTATGCGAGACTTTCCACCAAAGTCGCCAAAGACCCCGACTTTGGCAGGCAAAGTATATTTTTCTCTGTTTATATATCAAAAATGGAGGTTATGCGATTTGTAGAGGCAATGGAAGATTTGGAAGAAATAGTTGCTATAGCTGCTCCTGTTCCTCGGCGTTTTATCAGGGATCTTCAAAATCCTTAAGAATTTTATAGTGAAAATCATTTCGTGATGAGGTATCGCTTTAACAAAAATGCTGTTTTACAAATCATGAATTTGACTCAAAATAATTTGCGTCACGAAAATCAGAGTAGCCGGCCAATCCCTCCAACTGTACAACTATTTACAGCATTACATTACTATGCTACAGGTATTTAAATGTTATATTAACATCAATAATTATTTTTGGTTATGTTGCAAAATGTTTGCATGGATCCAAAGCAATACATATTATTTATTATGATTTGTTCAGGAAACATTCAACTGAGATTTATTTACCCGCGATGTTCAGTTATTTTGTTGCATTATGGGGTTTCATGCAGCCAACCTGCTAGTTGAATAGTAAAATCTATACTTTGGAAAGTTTACTTTACCTAAAGTCTAGCTTTGTCATAGTAACGACTGTGAAATGCATTTTCATCAAAGCTTAACTTTAGGTAGAAAGTTGGACTTTGCAAAGTGCCTGTTAAAAGTCTCGTTCATGAATACGAGCCTTAAAACGTGTCATATGCTAAAATTATAAAATGGTGAACATTATAAAAATATGGACACGTGATAAACGAAATACACAAATGTCAAGTCAGCTTTGTACGTAGTATTCGTGTACTGTACCAAATTTGATAAAATTACGTAAAATATTTCCCTTATATATTATGATAAATTATAAAAATGGCTACAATTATGAAACTACGAAAACTGGATTGAGGAAATACACAAAAATAAAGTCAACTTTGTATGTAGTATGTGTGTACCAAGTTCAATGAATTTCTGAAAAGTATTTCTTGATATATATATTATACTATGCTAAAAATGTTAGGTTAATTTTCAGGTGAAGTTTGTACATTTGAAAATGTATTATTTTTTATTCGATACATTTTTGATATTGAATGGTAAAATTAATTTTGTTGGTTCTTTGTTTATTTGCCACCTGGAAATGTTACATATATTTTATCTGTGCACGCCTGAAAATACAGACATTCACCTGGATTCGCTGAACAACCAAGTCCTTCAGCTTGCAGGCGTAACAGCAACTTATATTTAGCTTAAGAGTGCATAGTAGATAAATAAACGCTGAAAACATCAGTTGAATTCTAAGCTTCTTCGAAGCCAATATGGATAAAATACTCAATTACAATCCTAGATAATGGTATTTCCCAACTTTATGAGTAAATATTTACCTAGAATTACTAATTCGTTACGCATGGTCCCTTGCGCCGCAGTTAAATGCACGAGGTATCGACATCAGAGATTGTGTCTCAGAAATTGGTAACACTGGAAACCATTTTGTTTAAAACGTTGGCTAAAACTATTGTCTAGGATTGCTATTGTTTTATTTTCGCAAATTGCCTTTAGGAAACCTACAGTTATAGATTAATGTTTTTAGTGTTGAATTATGTACCACGCCCTATTAAGGCAAATTATTATAACTTAAATGTTACAAGGGTCACTGTTATTACTTTTCCAATGGTCAATGTTTGCCTGCTGCTGGTGGCAGTATGAGGTCATAATTATGCCAGTGCTTATGGAAAAAACTTTGTTCTTTGAACAGTTCTGTCGTACCTCCCTAGACACTTGTCAAATCCTGACACATTTGTCCGCAAACAGAAGGATTCAGTGTGGGTACAGGGGTGTGTGAGGGAAAGGGAGGAATGTGTGAAGATATAAAAATACGTACCGCTCTGCAGTCCTCCCATTTTTAAGCAGTAGCACTGACTTGTAGACTGATGTAGCAAGGCAGGTAATAGAATATCGCCCACCCAATCACATAGTTTGCCACGTATTGTCATTAGGACGGTAGAGGGAAGGTAGGATGCCTATTGTGTTCACTTTACAGGAGACATGCATGCTTTTTAAACTTTAAAGGCTTACATGTTGACGTATGAACAGATCGAAAATTACTGCTTCAATGCATGCATTGTGTGTAATATGTTAAAGTGGCGTTCTTTTCTGAACAGAATTCAGTGGTGATTTGTAACCTAATTCTTGGTGTTTCACGGCCCAGAGAAACTTTGCATGGTAATATCACTGGTTATGTGTATGCTCAAGTAAAATTTTGAATTCAGCCAAAGAGCAATGCTAGCGCTGCCTGCTTGCAGTGCGGCCAGTGCACACACAATTTGCTTAGTGTTTCAGTGATAGCATTGAGTAAGGATAGTCTAGAGGAAACTTCCCTATGCTAAATATTCATCCTCTCTTCCCAGGTAAGAATAGTTGGTGCGGCTGTTTGTGGCACAGCGCTAGTGTCGCTCAGCCGCCCGGTCTGTCAGATGACGAGTCGAGCGCGCGATGTTGCCAAAGACAGTCTTCTCTTTCTGCGTGGTCCTACTCTCTCTCTCTCTCTTTCTCTCTCTCTCGAGACCCTTGACCTGCTCCCTTCATTCATCTCCACGCCCCGTAAGCACAGGCGACGGTATGCCAAGCAGAACTGGAGAAATCATAGTAGTGTACTCTTACAAGTAATGGGGAATTCATGCGACCTTTGATAAAGTTATTAATCACGACGTTAACTGGTAAATATTCTTACATTCAGTTTGAACACCTTCGCCTTTTCTAATATTATGGAAAATTTTGGTCATTTCGATATAACAAATAAAATTACTAATGTATCCACAATTTACTGCGTATTCGGGTTGAACTTTCGAAACATACCTTAAGAAATAAGTATATGATGTTCACGTGATGTACAGTACTAACAGCGACAGACAGAATAAGCATTTTGCCTCGACTACTGCCTATTTCAAGTTAATTTTACCACGCAAGCACGTAGTTAAATGCTTTCTAGTCACGTCACGTACATTAAATATGTACCTTGTATAATTATGTATTATTACCAAACAATACGGAAGCAAATAACTTTTGTCTGCGCTTAGCAGCGAGAACTTGAGAGCTAAAGAATGGATCAGCATCTGAATAACGGTGCAAGGTTAATAGTCTAAACGCAATGTACCCAGGAATCAAACCTGGATCGCTGTGTTGGTAAGATTCAATTTTTACGAAAGTGCAGTACCTATTACATGCATAGTATAAGCCAACAATTGTAGTATTTGAATTTTATTTTCTGAAAGCAAGATTTATAAAACAAGCCCACTTATACACATTTATATTTTAATTTGTCCGATCAATAGGGTGAAAACATAAACTTAAAATAAGTTGCAATATATTTACGCGAGAGCATGAGAGTGAGACGGAGAGAGGGAGAGAGAGATGGTGAAGGAAGGGGAGTGATAAGGTAAAAGAATGAATGAATGTGTTTAATAAAATGTGTGTACGTTTGTGTACGCGTACACGTAGAAACCGCATTTATCCTGTGTCGTAATTGCAGTTGCTATTAGAACACCTAAGTCAACAAGGATAGTGATTTTTCAACTACATTAAAGTAAAGTTGTATGTCTTAGTTTGGTAGCGCTGTCTGTTAAAAGCGAAAACTTGTAGCACATTGTCTCTGCAAAAAAAAATATATATATATATATATATATATATATATATATATATATATATATATATATATATATATATATATACACCACGGTCGTAGAAGAACAGGTCTGGACACTCGCCTGGATATTTGACCCCCTTGTCGTTTGTCTGTAGTTCACCAAGTTACCGAGAATATTGTGTTTTATTGGCGCTGATGTTACGGCGGTCGGACTAAACTCCGCCCACTTCCTTTCCGCTAAGATAGAGAATTTATCAAAACGTATTTTTTATCAATTTATGAAATACTTCCTTCGTTCACAAATTTAATAAAAGGCTCCAGCTATCTTTATTTACTTTATAAATTTAACAATGGAAAAAAGTGGACAGCGTTTGAGTCCGACCACCCGGAAAACAGCGCCAAAAAGTACGACATTCTCGGTAACTTGACGAACTACAGCCAAACAACAAGGGGGTCAGGAAACATACATTGTTAGATAGGCGAGTGTCCAGACCTGTTCTTCTACGACCGTGATCTACACACACACATATACACACAGATATATATAATGTTATTTTTTTCTGATTAGCTTAGAATACTGAATACCAAATGTAAGCTGTTGCAAGTGAAATGTGTAATAAAATCTGTAACTTGTACAGGATAGTAACGTTAAAAGTTTTACAATTTGTCGATACACAAACAAGTTGTGTTTCTTCTTACAGCAGGACTAAGTGCGGCAGCGCAACGGTAATACGCTGTACCAACATTCGGGTGAACTAGAATTAAAATACCAAGTCGGACACCTGATTTCGTTTATCGGTGGTTACCCGATATCGCTCCAGAAAATGCCTGGATTGTTATTTACCAATAGCCATGACAATTTGTCTTCCAGTTCCTGTCATTGTGTCAAGTTATTAGTCGCCGTCTTTAATATCTTCGCTGTCGCCGAGACATAGAGGTCACCTACTTTACCGTACCTTCATACAGTTTGCAATGCGTATGCAATTTACACTACATAAATCGAGGGTGTAATCCCAAATTATTAAAAACTGACTCTATTTTGTTAGAATGAGCTGCTGTCCTGTTGTACTCTTTAAGCTTTATTACTCTCCTCCTTCCAGATTAAGAATAACATTTTTTAATGAACACAAATATTGATTTATTACAAACAGTTTAGTAAAGCATAACAACACCGTCTATTAGTAATAATTATTACACTTAAACATAAATAACATATGTCACAATGATTTTCTTTTTTACTTTATACTCTTACAATTGCTCTCGTGCGCCCGTGATAAAACACATCAGCTACAAGTTCAAGGACACGTGGACTGAAGCATGCACTAATCAGATATGAAATATGTTTATTTTTAATTCCAACCACCTAAACACTCTGAACAGCATTACAGACGTTTATAAACTTCCTGGTGATCAACAAAACCTGATCACGTGATTGATATAACCTACTCTACTCCAGATCGTAAACTTTTAAATTGCCTTAATAAGAGCGTATGGTAAGTTAACTAAGAAATTGAATTTTTATCAAGATTGCATACGATGAGTATAAAAGCGTTGAATTTACTCTAAATTAAGTAAAATGCCTTTTTCTACTTAGTGACATTCCTGTGTCACGTCCATAACGTCTTCAAAAGTACACAGTAATTATGTTCCGAAAGCAAAGTGAAACAAGTTACTCCAATTGGTCAAGAAATGATACCATAAACTGTGATGTGAAGTTACATAATTTCTTGGTATTTACACAGTTTGTCAGGTAGAACTATATTTCTCATTTATAAATTAAAATTTAGATAATGTGTAGCTTTTTGTGATTTCATTCCTTTTCAGGGGTTTCAAATGGTTTCATTACGTTCAATAGTTTCAGAATATTTTATGAGGCTGATATTTTTATTAAGAATTAGCATGATAAAAGTGCAAAAAAGTAATTTAATATTTCAAAAATATTTTTAAGGTGCACAAATGTTAGTTTAAAATGTTGTAGCTTACATTTGTTCATATAAAGACCAGCCACGAGATACAGACGGCAGTTATGCTTCTTGTCCAAGCACAATGTCAGCGAGGATCCTTGCCAGTCAGCAATTACACACCAGCTACAAGTGAACTGCCTTGCTGCCAGGTTTATTTGCATAATCAAATAATCTCCGGTTCAAGGTTAACCTGTCTCACTGCATATTATTTAAATTTACATTTGGTAAAAACTTCAAAGAAAGTGCAGCTAACTAAAAAAAAACTAGATTCAGTGCGCAGTAGTGAACTATTTTTGTTAGAAATTTGTGGGAGCAAAATTTTTATAGTTAAAACGTTCGTAGTTTTTACAGAATGTAGACAAAATGGATTTTGTAACTAAAATTGTTAATTTACCACGTTTTCATTGATAAGAAGTAACGTAATTTTTTACAAGTAAAAATTTAGACGGATAAATTATACGTTAAACAGCATCAATATAGGACATACAGACTATACCAGAGGCAGTACTCGTTTTGAATGAGTATGTTGTAGAACGGTTCGATCATTATTTATAGTTTCCAACGAGCAATAATGTACTGATTGCTAACAATTATGAAGCTGCAACGCATTACATAAAGCCATATATATCAGCGATTTACAAAATATTACATTTTTGTTTATTAAGAAAACAGTTTCATACGAGTGAGAGTTTTAAAATTTACACTGCTATCGTACTTATTTGGCTAGGTGAGTCCTTTACTTGTGAATGTAGAACTTTTTTAACATTAATTAACAATACAATATCACCTCGAATAAATTTAAAGACATTATTTTTTAATTGAGGAATAATATTTTTTAAGTTTTTTAAAATGTGTAATGCATGTATAAACACAATAATATTTTATTTATTTGGTTAAAAGTGTTGAGATTTGATTTTGTTTAGTTCAGCTTAGATTAACTACAGTAATTTTCCTTTTCTCTATAGATAATAGTGATCCTCTCTATTCTATGTTATTGACGTAGAGACAAATGGCGGCACACAGATGCGCAGTAATAAATACGTATTTTAATCAGTGAATTTCTTCATTACACAACCACCTTCGTAGACGTAATTTTGTTAAAAAGAACCTATCTGTTTGAAATATCGTATGTCGGAAAATGTTTTCAGCCCCCATATAACGGTTACCCTATAAGCCAGTGTAACGTCAATATTTACAAGCGCTGCGCCATAACTTTCTCTTCCATGAAATTATGTTCAACTTGATGAAATACTAACACCGCTTGGTATATTGATTTAAAGTTTCCATAGAAATCGAGTAAACACAATATTTCCATTGTTGGCGCACTAGATATTTCTAGTAAAACACCAACTTGACGGAATTTTTTTTTAATGTTGAGTGGATTATCTTATTCTTCTGAAGTATTTCCTCGTGAGTGCAGGTCGACATCTTTGTGCGACTGAATCAATATTACTTTACTGTTGACAACAAATTCTGTACATTCTCAAGAGGGTTGTCACATGTGATGTTCACTATAAATATTAATTCCAGAAAATACTAATTTAAATGGAGTGGCTCGGATGAGCAGATGTTAGTGTTCAGTTGTGGATTTCACAGTTGATGTACCTGCCGTGTTGTGGCTCAGGCGGATTTTGCTGAAGATTCTTCACGCAATACAAAAACACAACAAAGAACAGAACAAAAGGGTAATTTTCATACATTTCCTTTTAATTTCTTAGTAGTTCAATACTTGTCGAAACATTCATAACTTTCAGAATCATAATTTGGATTCAATATGAAGGATCATTTCTTATGTGTTCATAGACAAAATAATTTATTTGTGTATTTCTTTAATAAGTCTTTTGTTTAAAAATTTCAATTGATTCGCTTGACTGCGTCCTTCAACTTGCGACGGTTCCGTCTCGTTGTCACGTGCCTGTGCCCTACTTGGGCCAGGTAATGTGGCACACCAGTCCTCCTGGACTAATGCACCCACACGATGATAACCCAGCCCGAAAGGCAAGGTTAAAAGCTGGCACCTGTCTTCCGGTCTGTAGTCAAGCACTCCGGAATTTACTGGCAATACTTTTGTAGGTTATGTTACATTGTAGACCAAATTTGGAATTTCCACAGACACTGAAGAATTTAAAAAGGCTAGTCCCGAAATAATGTACTTCACTATAATCCAAGACTTCTGGGTTATTATATTTCAGTTTACATCGGCACGAAATACACTGTTCAAGTCCTAGTACGGTAGATCCGGTTCACAGAAAATTATAAGCAGAAACGCAGCATGACGACTGCATCAGAATATTAGACAAGACAAAGTCAGACAATTTAGCACACGGTGAATACACACGCGGCGAAGAAGAATGAGTAGCCATACTGGATCTCCGCACCTAACGGCCTACATGTACGGGCGGAAACGAATTTCGTAGAGTTCAAAAGATGTCCGAAAAGAAAGGTTTAAGAATAAAGGCCACGGTGCTACCCGTACATGTTAATTTTGCCACTCCCGAACTTCACTTCATGTAGAAAATTTGGACCGCAGCCCCGCGCGCGTCCTGTCCGGCTCGCGTCACGACTTCGCTTAAAAATGGTGGAGGCAAAAACATTCCAGAACGAAGGGCGAAGGGACGCCACACGCCGTGCTCTCATTGGCTGGTTCTCGGTGGCGTGACCTTCGTCATTCGTTCCATTAACTAGAACCCTCTATGGCAAAACTAGAAACTACGCATAAAAAACGAGCAGCCCCAAAACTCCCGCGGAAAAAAAAAACCAGAACACGAAAAGAAAAACAAAGCTACTGCCTCCTACCAAGGCCACCTGGCCATAACAGCCAACATTACCCCTATCTGAAATCTAGAACATTCGGGAATAAAAGAACTGCGTTTTTTCTCTCCCTTTCTGGAACCGATACCACTGAATTAAAAGTTACCATTTTAATTATTACATTAGAAAATTAAGATTACATAAAATACTAATTCACCAATAATAATAAACCCTTTGTCCTGCAATGCTACACACTTAACTGCACATAATAGAACCCATATTAAAAAACAATAATACAATTATTTCAGTTATCTGCTGCATATGTTATACATAAATAAATTTTTTAACTACTAACCCAAATTCAAAAATACTTTTTCTTCGAATATAAGCTTGATAGCAACAATACGTAGTTTTTTAAAAGTAAGACTCAATAAGTACGTCTATATTACACACTTTTGTTTAAGAGAGAAACCTACTTTATGATTCTTTTACATCTTTAAGAGGAAATCATTGTTATAATGTCTGCTTTCCTTCTTTCCATATAAAGTTACTACGGAGGAGTTCCGAAAAGATTTTTATGTCATAAAGATGAAGTTATTATTAATCTAATTTTTGGTTATTTCGGTGAAGAACGGTTCTATACACAAAGCACTACACTAGATGCTACACAAAACGAATTTGTTCGTCATCCTTTCATTCATTATGTAGTTTTAAAACTGAATTTTTTATGATAAGGATGTTCGAGTATGCAGTGGCACAACAAATTTTGTTAAAATTGATTAGGGTTTAAAGGGTTTGGTAGGGTACGACGTTGAGCGGAAGACTGGAATACTCACTTGTCAATAAAATCTGAACTTCTCATCGAAATTCGATTATATTTTTGCCGAGTAGATATTTTATCAGCGGACGTTCATTAACATGCCAATATTCGGTAGTATGCTTTATTTTAAAGTAAAAAAATTAAAAACTGTTTGCAGAAAAATAAGTGCTTGAAACCACAAAATCTAAAAAAAATTAAAAACTGTAATTTGTATAGTTTAAATAGGCCCTATGGTAGTAGGCCTATATAGGCCTCTATAATAACCGAATTTCCAAAATACTCGCGATTCGATTTTAAAATAATTTTACTATCCGAAAATCCCTCCGCGAGAGGTTTCGGATGTTAAAATTATTTTCAAATGAAAACGCGAGTATTTATGAAATTCGGTTAATATAGAGGCCTAGATATTAGCATACTA
Source organism: Medauroidea extradentata (assembly GCA_003012365.1). Lineage (NCBI taxonomy): Eukaryota > Metazoa > Arthropoda > Insecta > Phasmatodea > Phasmatidae > Medauroidea > Medauroidea extradentata. Next base: position 53,325 of record PNEQ01097500.1, read on the forward strand.
AAATTATAAAAATTGTAGGTTTTAATTTTTTGTATATTCGGTGGTTTCAAGCACTTATTATTCTAAAAACAATTTTTAATTTTTTACTCGAAAGTAAGGCATACTACCGCATTGTGATGTATAAACGCCCGCTGGTAAAACATCTACTCGGCAAAAAAAAAAACATCGATTTTTTATGAGTAGTTCAGATTTCATTGACTATTGAGTTGTCCAGTCGTCCACTCAACATTGTATCTTTCCATACCTCTTGTAAGGAAGTCAAAATAAGTAATGTAAATTATATGTCCTGAAGCAAGATTCATCAATACCCGAGTATATTTCTCAAACGTTTGTGAAGCCAGCAGCCGTGTAGTACCGCAAGTTTAGTTAGTCACATTATTTCAATTATAAGTAAACATTGTAATAAATTGTTAATACTATTGACGATTGATATGTTTACAATTTTCACTTTCTCTAAGTGCTGTTTTTGAAGACAACATACATTATTGCGAGGTTGACAGGTAGAATATTGTGAATAATCAGACGTGAAGTCACGAAATAAAACATTGTATGGATTTGTAGTATAGAAAATAATCTGACTGACTAGCGCAATGTCCTTACGATTGATGCTCCAATTTAGGTTAGTTTTTGTGTACTTCGGTGCTGTAGATAGCTGCGAGATCTTTAAAATCGCTGGTTTTATACTCAAACATATTTTGAAACTTTACTGTAAACTTGTTCTCAATTATTGACTTATGTAACTTAAATAACATCAAATGTTTTAAAATCATTGGATGGTAAAATAATGATTGTATTAAAAATTTTAGAAAGTTAAAATTATTTTGACTCGACTAAATTATGTTGATTGAAACACCTTTTCGGAAATCTTGCCTAATGCATTAAAACTCGTTTAAAGGAAGCTGAAAGGACCATCCTTATCAAACTTAACGCATTTGCAACAATATCAAGCCTTATTGATTAAATGAAGTCTTAAAATGTTTTGCTAAATAGGATTTTTTGAGTTGCTTAGAAGCTTGTGAACGAAGAGAAACTGTTTTATGCAAAAACACCTTGCCCGGTATATACCACGCCTAACTTGACGAAAAACTAATGAAAACACACTATAAGGGACAACACGCTTCTAGGGGCAAGGATTTGCATCTGAGACGTGTAATAAATAATGAGCACGGATTTGAGATTTTGTGGTTCTCCTGCCTGGAGTTATTTTGTACAATTTGGTACTGGAAACAGGGCGGCACTTAGGCCGAACCTTACTCAGTTATTTATTGGTTCACCACCTCTATGTCCAAGTCAATAATTTGGTGTCTAGTCTTCTCTTCGCTTGAACGTTACCCTAAAGGAGAAGCGGTCATTTGTTGTTTCGATGACATACATAAAAACATGGCGTGTACTTGAAAAGCATGGATAATGACTAAGTGTAGAATATTTAATAGCCAACTTGAGAAACGGAAAATTAAAGTTGGTTGGACATCAATACGTTATCCTTAAGCAGACGCAAAGAACGCTCATGAGGTTTATTTTAAATAAAGTAGATATTGACGCTCTCCAAGGCTAGAGACTACCTTGAAAGACGGAACCTGGCTACATGTACAGAATGTCAAGTTGTTTGCAGATCTTCTGAAGATAATTGAAGTTTATTAGAAACATGCTCAACGTACATGAGTAATGTCTGCGTACAAATATTATTCTAAAACCTTACACGTGTGCACACCTGTTTAGGGACATCCAGTAAGCGTTACAGAATATAAACGTGTAGCAGAAAATTGCAATAATGAGTGATTTTCTGTTATTTTTAGGTTCAAAAAATTAGGTTCAGAAACTCATAAAAGATACCAGCATGTAGAAAACACCTTTACCTTTAACAACAGTAGTATAATACAGTTGCCGCTTATGTCCTGTATAGAGACGAGAGATCGGCGAGAAGACTGCATATGAGTGTCTTGTACGTAGAGGCGGGTTGAGACATGAGGCATGGTGCTGTCCCTCCCTTAACGTCATGTTCTTGCAGGTCTTAAACGTGCTCAAAACGTCCACTGTACTCACAAAGAGTTCACAATTAGGGCCTCAGTACACTTCTGAAAATGGAAGTGACGAATTTCGGAGGCAAGTTATTGTAACAGTAAATATTATAAACTCACTTGTATTTATAATATTCTGTCAATAGGCCTCAGAATATTATGACTTTTTATGAAATTACAAACTGTACTTATGTGCAAATTTACCATCCTTTGCAGGTGACATGGCTGCCTCAGAAACAGTCCACAGTTTACCTGCTGATGTTTTCATCAGTGTAAGGAGAGCTTTCGGGCTTGAAACATGTACAATAACAATTACAGACCGTCACAACAAGCCCACTGTCTGCTGCAAGAGGTCTGTACTAGCTATGATCTACGCATTTATTGTAGCAGTAGCTCTAACTGCTATTTGGATAAATGAAAGCATTCACATTTATTTTGCATATTTCAACATTGGCATTACGTGCTCGATTTTCCAGCTCTCAGCTTCATTATTTTCCTTATCGTGTTTTGTAAGTGTGGTAAGTTGGTACACCAACCATCAGTCCCGAAATAAAATTTTACAAATGTTCTTGGAGGTGGACAACCAGATATTTGAGTGTCCTCGTGAATACTACAAGAAATGTTCAAAATGGTCTTACCTAACTCTTGCTGTTGCTTTTACTTGCATCTTTGTCCAGTTTGCTTTTGATATGTGGGTTACCGGAGAACATTATGGTTTTGACCGAATCACTTGCATAACGTCGTACCTGAAGCATTCAATTCTTATGATTGTCACAATAGACTACTCTTTCTGGGCTTTGCAGGTGCAACAGCGGCTTAAAAGATTAAACGTACATATTCGGAACGTCAGTGAGCTGTTTCCATCTAGAACATCCATGAACAAAGCAATCAGAACAGGAGAGTCTTCAAATCGATTAGAAATGAAACAGCATCAAGAACAGATTCAAATTGACCGGAATTTGTTTCCTGAAGAATCATTTCATTTCGATTCTTGTAGCATAATTGAAAAAATTTTATCCATCAGAAACCATTTTGAGAAAGTTTGTAAGTGTATTGTTTTTGCAAATGACGCATACAATATTCCAGTATTTTTATTGATTGTATCAGGTTGTGCGATTAGCATAAATAATGTGTATATTGCTGTATTCACGAACACTACTGACATTCTTTACAAAGGTCGCGTAATTTGTATTAGCATAATGTGGTGTTTGATGAGCTTGTGTAAAATAGGCTGCGTTATATCCCCTTCAAGAGCAGCAAGTATGGAACTGAAGGAAACATCGTCGATATTAGAGGAGTTGCTTGGAACAGCACCAGACGAGGCTGTGGGAGATCAACTCCTACTGCTCTACGATCAGATCTCCAGCAGGGAGTTTACTTTCTCTGCCGGAGGTATTTACACTATTGACTTCCCTATGATGGGATCCTTGGCTATGTCTGCTGTGTCATACATTCTTATTCTTGTTCAAACCATCCCGAGTAACAATCATCACTAGGTAAGAATATGTGTGGTTATAATAAAATTATAACTTCAACACAAAGTCAACAAAGTTCGTTTAAATCATACGGAGTTATCCAATGTTTGTTACGGCGTAGTATAATATAAACCAACTTATTTTTTTTTTAAATTGAAAGCAATATGTGATATAAACGAGTCACGATATTCAATAAACATAAACTACTGAACGATAAACAGACAACAATTACATTTTTTTCTAAGTTGCAGGATACGTGATACACAAATGTTACATATGAGCAAAGCCAACGACAGGATTTCCGGGCCCAGATACAACTATGTCTTTGGGGCCCTGACCTACCTAAATATTCTTTTTTTATATTTATATATCCAAGTTAGGTAAAAGTGATATATTTCTAAATCAACCGCATAAATGCAATATTAATGGGTTAAACATTGTTATTATTGGACAAACGTTTTTTTTCTTATAATATATTTGACCAACACCGGGCCACTATTGTTCTCAGGCCCCTATGCATTTGTCACCCCTAATTTCCCCACCTCTCTTTTCTCTATAATCCTTTGTTGAACTAACAGTGAAGTTTAAGCAGGACGACCAGCATTTATTAGTATAGCTTATGGCAAATGTACATATAAGAAAACATGGAACTATTCGTCATGAAATGCAATGTCGTGGTTTAAATGAAAATAAATTTATAATATTACGCAATATGGGTGTATAGGGAAATGTATAGGAGCAGTTTTCACGCTAACTGCCGGAAAATATTTGCAATGACTGCCACTGTTCACATGGAAGACAAAAACAATCATGTAAGAAGTACGACGTTTAGAATCCTAATTGTATTTTAATTTTTTTGATTCAGTAACTTACGAAGAAAATTTTTCATTGTGTATTAAGGTGAACTTATCATATATGTCTTGGAAAAGCAACAGATACGTCACCATAGTTATATAATAAATATATATATATATATATATATATATATATATATATATATATATATATATATATATATATATATATATATTGTGTAGAGAGATGAAAATAGCGACTTAAAAATGGGGGAATATCGTAATCCATTTGTTGCTACGTATGGTTTGAAAAGTAAAACGAAACTACAACGAACTAATTAGAAATCTAATGGTGGGTTTTCCTAATTGGTGTCAAGTAATCTTCCATTTCACCAGCTCACTCATTTTGGAGTTTTGAGTTTTGAGTGGTGTTTCCTCAAACATTGCCTGGCTGCAAGGGGAAAAGAATTGGAAATACTGGAACGAATACGACACTACAGAAATGAAAAATTACTTAACTAGAATACTGCAACAGAGAGAGAGATAGAGAGAGAGAGAGAGAGAGAGAAAACAATGATTTGCGTTTGGTTTGTGATCGCCTACGTTGTGTTTGCGCCACATCGGAAGTGACGTACGAGTTAAAATAGAAGAGTTTCACCATCAGCGACCATAGGAGCGCTTGATCTCGGTAACTCAAGATGTATCCATGACTAGCTATATATATCAGTGAGATATATTCTGATTCGTTTCTGGGGCGACTCAGGATTAGGTTGGAACGGTTAGACAATATAATGTAAAAGGATTTGTGTTTTATCTTGTGTGGCAATAAAGTGTGTGTAAATAACTAAGCAGTTAGGATTTCAAAGTTGGATTTCGCAGACCGCGAGAATATACTATAGCGATACTAAAATATAATTATCATCTTACCTATGACACATCTGTGGTAGGAAACCGTCTGAATGTCAATGACTGATGAAGCAAGTGCTTGACTGATGTCAGCACGGAAGACTTAAACACTGCATCTCTAAAAGTAAAAGCAAGTAAGTTTATGAACGCCAACTTCACAAGGCCGATTGTTTACCAACAAACATAAATTTAAAAATAATAAATAAAAATTGTAATCAGTAAGTCTCTATTTTGCTTGTTTGTACTTGTGGGTTTTTGAGCAGAGGCACGGTGATTGTACTTCGCACTTTCACGCTTTCCTATAATTTATTGAACAGGTTGCATTGGAAGAGGTTGACAGTGTATTGCACTCTTACTTTCATATTGTTATTAAGTTCAGAATATGCGTCGTTTATTAAGTTTTTTTTTTTTTTTTTTTTCAAATGACGATCTTATCATCATGGTTTGATGTTTTTTTTTTTTTTTTTCAGAATTACATTTGAATTTTTAATTTGCGTTTTTGAAGGCTGCTAGAATATTTTCTGTTTTGAGTAAAAAATTATATCTGTAAATGATTTTGTAGAAAGGAGTGTTTTTTCTTATACAGTGCACATAGAAATTTACTAAAGGAAAGCCAACTGAAAGCTTATAATATTCTAGTTGCTTTTCGATTGAGAAACGCACTGAATAGCTATATGTTATGAAAATGGTATGTGATAAAATAAATTTTGATTGTTATTGCTACACAGCCACTCTTAAAAATTAAGATAATTTGATTTGTTAGTATATCTAAGCAAAACCGTAGGTAGCCTTTAAATTTTAAAATGTAATATGGCTATCTATTATACTAATGCAATGTTAAATACGATATGGTCTAGAAAAAGGGACACCGGTAATAGTGCATTAAAGGAAAAAATTAAAAGTAATATTGTAATTGATTATTTTACTTATTTATGTATATATATATGTATATACGCGTTCTTGTACATAATCATTACTTTATTTGAATGTAGGCACCAAGTCTTCCACAATACCACAGCTGAAACTCACAATAATGTAATCGAAATAGTGTTGGTAGTAAAAAATGTAATTTATTTCAATGACAAAGAAAATGTAATGTATA